>JAQFYH010001155.1:0-10233 GCA_034694405.1 Scolopendrellopsis subnuda
TGTTTGTTACCACGGCAACCGCCATGTTGATCGAGATGTGCGACGTTTAAAAACCGCTCAATCGCATTCCTCATTGAGTGCAGTTCGAGAAAGTATGTCTTGGATTTTTATGAATGGAGAAAGTATTGCAATCTGAACGCATACATTTATTATTCCAGGCATAAAGATAAATAAGACAGCGACGCTAGCGACGTCGGTGGAAAAAATAAATGAAAATTCACCTGGCCATGTGGAAGATCAACCTCTCCAAGAGATCATAATTTGCTTTTGGCAGCTTTTTGACTATGGAATAGAGAGATGACAATCGTTCCTCCTCGTCCCTGATCTCAGTCGCTCGGATGAAGTCGTCGTAGCTGTTGTACGTCATCAGCGGCTGCGGCATCTCGCGGAAAAACATCTTGAGCGTCGTCGTCAGAATGTGGATGGCGAACGAATCGAAGTTGACGTTCTCGATACCTGAGGAAACAATTACGTTGTAGCCGAAGGTCAAACGAACCTAGAAGTTCTGCACGAACCTCGACGATCTACAAAACCATCCTAGTCGTCTGGGTTTAAACCCACGACTTTGGAATAACGAGTCCAGAGAACTAACCTCTACACCACCAACTCCCAAAACGACTCTTGTTTCTTTTATAATAATGGAGTAAAATAAGAAAAAAATATTCAACTTCCGGTTTCGGTAAGGGTTGGATTGAAAGGTCTGATTTTTTTTGGAACGTAGTTATCTACTTTTTGACCCTGAACACGATGCCGAAAACAGCATCTTTTATAATAATGGTGACGTTTCTAAATACAACAGACTTATTGAAGAATTACCGTAAACAAAAGGCAGTTTTTTTCTTGCCACGCGGTATAGAAACTTAGTTGGGGGATAACCATCTGGGTTCTGAATTCGATTAAGCAAACAAAGAAAAACGTACCGCTATCGATCAACTGCTTGAGCGCCTTGACTTTGGAAGTGGATCCCGATTTCCGATAGAGTCCTTCGGTGTAGAGACCCTTCAGTTCGATGGCCGTGATGATCTGCTCGACCACCAGCGGTATCTTGCAGTCGTCGCTCAGTAACAATTCTAACTTGGCACCAAATACTTTTCCTTCCTGCAATTCAAAATAAAAAAAAACGGCGTGTCATCGCTCCTATGAATCTACCGAGTTCTCAAATAAAACACATGGAACCCGTTTCTTAATTTTACCTGATGATAATCTTGCTCGGCATCTTTACAACTCGAGGTTATCTTGTTAAAACATTTCTTATGGCAAGTCAGTTTACAATCTGTAAAAAGAAAGAAAGATTTTAATTATACAGTCCATTCCATGTCTCTCTCGTCAGTTCTGAGTTTGTTTAAATGATAATAAATAAAACTATTGTCTAGATTGCCTAAATTAATTACCTTTGGTTTCTGAGATAATTTTAATTCATTTTTCAAAGAATTCGAATACTAGGCTTCTGATTGGTCTTCTTCGTCCTCTCAGGATGAGTTAAACCAATCAGAAGGTCAGATTTCAAATTCTTTGTAAATTGAATCAAATTATCTCAGATACCAAAAGTACTTAATATTTTATTTAGTTATTAGCATTTAAACAAACTCAGAATGTTTTCAGCTGATGTGGTCCTTTAAATATATTTTTTTCCTACACCTAAAGTCGGTGCCTTAGGTGAAATTCCGTTGAGGGGGTGGGTAATTCACGTAAAAGGGGCTCCTACTCAGAGAGTGGATCATCCGCATGTACCTGGTAATACTGCGGTGTCGGACGGGTTTTTGAACTAGGCAACTAGCGATCTCGGGCATGTGCGGCGACCACGATAACCACTTCCCCAACGAAAACGCCAGAGGAATTGCTTACTTTGACAGACTAGACTCCTCTCCATCAGCCACATGAAAGACGAACAGACTTCACATTCGGTGGGGATATTTATTGCAACAGACGTGAAATTATGTCCCAGCAATGCCTGGAAAGAAAAACATCATTTTTATTTAAAAAAAAAAGTTTTTTTTTTTTTTAGACACCCTCTAGCTTTAGAGATTTTCTTAAAATGTAAATGGGATGAAAAATTTGGATTTAAAAATCGCTTTAAATAGTATTGTTTCATGACCATAATCTGTGTTTGTGCTTTTATTATATTTCATTTCTATCATTATTTAAAAAAACCAAATCGTGGGAAATAACTCACGTTCGGCTGAATGTATCACTATAATCACTAGATTATTCGCGGAACGCTGTTTCTGTGAATAGGAAAAAGTGATTCACATGGACAGCGTTCCGCAGATAATCTAGGGATTATTGTGATACATTCAGCCAAAGGTTTCCCACGATTTGGTTTTTTTAAATAAAGATTTAGTAACGACCGAAATTGAATAAAATAAAAACACAAACATTGTTATTATCATGAAACAAACACTATAAATCGATATTGAAATCCAAAATTTTCATCTCATTTACACTTTAAATAATTTTAAAAATTCTCATCTTTGCCCCCAACTCTCTTGGGGGGCCACCTCAGCCTTTGGACACGCCACTGGAAAGCCAGGATATAATATCAATAGGACTCGGATATTAGCGGGCTGAAATAAGAAGCACCTGGTATAAAATGAATTTTCTCTTACTTATATATTTAGATCTGGGAGGGGATTTTATGCGTTGCACCAGTTTCCTTTCTTGTTCGCAGCATTTAATTAAAAGACAGAAAAGGCAGTTGCTGCGAAAAAGGTTTTCTCTATATAAAGGTAGAGAGAAATATATTAATGCAAAATAGATAAAAAAGATCTGGCTGCGCATAGAAACATGCAGTAAAAATAAGGAAATATTATGGCTTCTGGCAATGTTGCAGTGCATTTTTATAACTCGCAACATTTTGTTTTGAAGACGGATAATAAGTCACGAGATTAAAGTTTTCAACCTTGTTATTACGTTTAGTTTTTATTTTGAAAGCAATTTTTTTTTTACCGTACGGCAAAAGGTAGATTAAAGGGTTTCAAAAAACATAAACTTTTATTAAAGAAAATTAAATTAAGGTACTTTGACATAAAACTTCTCCAATTATTACTCCGCTCTTTGTGTAATAATATAATTCATTTTATGCGATTAAACAACTCGTGGAGCGAAATAAAAACATGGTGCGTACGAAAAGCCAGGTCGAGAAGCTGCTGCAGCGGCGTAGCGAAATCTGAATTTGGCGCCCCCTGTTGAGGTCTTTTTTTCATTCGCTCAACAGGTTCTAGACTGCGCCTTGATTCTCTGCATTCCCACACAGTATCGTGATTTCTAAAAATTATAAACAAAGTATTGGAAACTCATCAAATGGACACCGTGGGGCTTGGGCGTTTAAATTAGCTAGAAGGTATACTTTCATGCCGTACGATCGAACGACTGCGCACAGCACGGTATACTGTGCAACTCAGAACGTATGCGAAGTCTCTCTGAGCTATATTTTAAATGCCCAAGATGTCCATTTGATTTCCTGTAGGCATGATGACGCCAATGATTCCATAAGTTTCCAGTCCCCCCTCCCCGTAATACAGTTGGCTCACACAGATGTAGCTCGGGGCAATCCGCCCCCGCAAATTCTATAATTTCAATATTTTCTTTTAATAACCGTTTCCGAAAGGAGTAATTATACAGATCAGTTCACAC
The DNA here is from genome assembly GCA_034694405.1 of Scolopendrellopsis subnuda. NCBI lineage: Eukaryota > Metazoa > Arthropoda > Symphyla > Scolopendrellidae > Scolopendrellopsis > Scolopendrellopsis subnuda. The sequence goes on from JAQFYH010001155.1 coordinate 3,634, forward strand.
AGTGACGCCAGTTTTGAGTCAATCGAATCCCTAAAACGAAAAAATGAACTAAAGATCTCTTTCATCCGTGAAAAGGAATTTATTCGAATTGATTTTGAGGTTAAAATTCCGTGAGAAATTCCCCGAATGAACTCAACAAAACTTTTGACCATATCGAGCAGGAGCAACTAACACAAAATTGTCCAAATAACAAGCGTGTAAATTCGACTCGCTCGGGCGGAAGGGAAAGTGTTCGCTTCGCCCAAACGATAATGTTATCGTTACAGCGGTTGACAGACGCGCCATATCACAAGGTTTCGGCATCTTTGTGCTGCTTCGCCGGAGTCCAAAAGTTTCGACTAATTAAATACGATGTTGCAGCGATGTTGCAGTGGGGGGAGTTGAAACCCGAAGGACCCCCGAACCCCCTCTCACGGGACAACAGGGAACGGAGTGCAAGTATTTGAATTAGTACAAAATGATCATCGAAAAATGTGAGGAAAGACAACACTTCTCTGTATTTTCCCCTGCAGTGCCCCCCCCCCTTCCCTCCCATAATTTACGCCACTGATATGAGCAATATGTTACGTATAAGCTAAGATTTAACGTCGCGTATTTACAAGAGTTCATACTCTATAAAATCCTGATGAAAATTCTAGATAAAGTTATTATGACACCGTTAAAATATACGTTCGTATTGATCGGTTTCGGTTTATTACTCTCATTAAAATAACGTAATTGTGTTGCTGTATCCACGGTTTATAAACCTGTAATCAGGTGCAATGTGTCGGCCCGAGTACACGGTATTATTCCGGTGCCAACTTTAGGCCTATGTACACGATTTGTATTCGTCGTCGCTGCGAAATATGCCTATAAATTGACTTACTATCCTTGCCCTTGAACTAGCCTATAGGTTCGTGGAAGTTGGAATAAATTTTTCATCCATGGCGATTGATCGATCGCATTGACGTGAAGAATAGCTGAGAAAAGCATCAAAAATTAAAGAAAAAAAATATCCTAAACACAACACGAATAAAACTTACTTGAACGGTATTTTCGGCAATATATTACATCCACGATTACCTTGAAGATTGCGAGCGTATGCATGTTATATCAAGAATAATAAGTTACAAAAGAATACCCAACTCACATTGAGGGTGATGTAATTTTCTGATCGTACGACACAATAATTTGTCAGAATGATGGTAGATGGCGCACAACCACACGAATGAGTTGACTGGAAGGACCTCGCGCCCCTCTAGCGGTGTATACAGAAAACATTTTTCCATACGATCAGATTTTTTGCTGTACGCGTTACAGCGAAATAATACTGTATAATACAAAGAATACCGTACAGTGTCGTGCACTAAAAAGTATCTTATACTGTTGTATAGCGTGCGAAGGACGAAGGTATATCCGCCATAGCTGCGGATTGTTAGTGTCCAAATACTCCAAAGTCTACACCATCCGTATTGTAAACGAGGAATCCCTATAGTAATGTCAGCCCAATTATAGTTGAAATTATGAAAGTTTTCAATCCACATTCGAGCGACGTTTTGTGTCAACTGGCGTAGACCCGACAATGTCGGTTTTAAAGAAGGAATCCGTCGTTATTTCAACCTGAGCTTATTTTAAAGATTATTTAAAATTAAATCTAACATTACTACTCGCCCTTTGATAAAAAAAAAATTGTTATTTAAATAATAATTACGTAGTTTCTTTTGAAAAATGTAAAGTAGCCAATCACGCAAGTGCAAAAGAATTATGTCACCAATAAAGCAAACTTCAACAATATTCTAGGGTTTATTTCATATTTTTTTTGTAAAATTCGTCTCTTATTTTCGACATGCAGGTGCAGGAACATAACATCTAACGATTCAAAGCGTTAAATTAAATTAAATTAACTCCTTTTAATAATTAAATTGAAGATTTAGCTAAAATTTAATCAAAAAGAAATTGCCCATATCACTGTAGCATACATGATACGTCATTTCATTAAGAAAGGGTCAAACTTAAGACGCTTCCACTAGAGACTTTTCAGTTTTCACTCACTCTTTCAGAGGAAATCACTCGCACAGGCACAGCAGCGATTATTCTCATCAAATATGATCATATTTTAAACAAAAATTCAGTAAAACCGGGGATATATGAAAAATCGATACCGATGCCAAAATCGATATCAAAGAAAAATCGATACCGGTTAATTTTTCTCTAAAAAAAATTTTAGTGATTTTCTAGCTGATGACGGTGAACAACGGTGTTTTTACACTCTACGAATCCCTGGTACTATAAAACCCAATCCGTACCGTTGAAATTCCACGAGTCCAAGACGGGATAATATTCCTCGTTACTGTAATTCGATTCGTCCAGAAGCTCCTTCAATTCCCTGTGACTTTTACTCCTGGCGGCCAAATGCAGGGCGTTGTTTCCCTGGTGGTTAATCAAATTCGGATTGGCTCCGTTCTGCACCAGCATCTTGACCATGGCAGCCTGTTCCGTGAACACGGCCAGATGCAGCGGAGTCTGAAACAAGAAAATCGATATTTAAATATTAGGCCCGTTCCGATACTCGATATCGATATTTTTCAAACATCGAAATTTCGGATATCGATATTTCAATATCGATTATTTTGATATATCGAAAAATACAATTACTATTTTCGATATATAGAATTAGTAGGGTTCTAGATGTTTTTTTTTTTTCCGAAAAAAAAAAGTTTTTTTGGAAAAAAAAAATTGTATTTTTCGGCATTTTTGGGACCGATGGGTTTTTTGAAACCCTACGAATTAGACGTACCGGTATTTTTCGATAGGTTTCACGTAGAATTCGATATATCGATAAAATACCGATATAAATGATATTTCGAATATCGAACAGACCCACGCTTCATTTTTATAAAAAATATGTACGTGTAAAAAAGGTGGCAGTTTTCGCCTTCACGCTAAACCAGAAGTATTAACGCTGTCTCGTTTTCATTTGCTGCAGTGGATAGCTCGCCAACCTGAACACCCGAGTTCGAGTCCCGGGGAGGTGGCGAAAAGCCTTCCACAGTTTTCTCCCGACTATTTGGAGTAGGAGGACTCCAACTGCTCGTGTCGATTGTGGCACGTTTAAAGAACCCTGCATTTTATCCGTCAGTAAATTTGGATCCTCTCAGCAGGAATATACCCTGATACATCACCAACGTTTGGGGGGGCCCACGGAGGATGGCGCCCTTTCCTCTGAAGGAGTTTTGGATCATTTTTGTCGCAATTTCAACCAACACAGTCTGAATTGGTAAAACTCCAATTTATGGTCCGTTACTTTGATTCCATTTTCAGCTGAGGCTGAATGGTAAACTTTTTATTTACCTGTTTGGTATCGTTAAACGCGTTGACCATGTCCATCGTCACGAAACGCACGACTTCCAACAGCTGTTTCAACACGTCCTGTTGGTTGTTGATGACGGCCATGTGAATCGCACTGGAAAATGTTTTTTTTTTTTTTAAAGTTGTAAATTGTATTTCTACTATGTGGAATAAAATTCCTTAGAAAACCTCGTCAAATGCCATAGAAAGTTTGGAAAACCTTTTAATATGGGAAAGGGTTGGATAAAAGCAAAAATAACAATAGAAAACCCTGTTCCCATATTAAAATGCCATAAAAAAAAATTTAGAAAACTCATTTTAACATGGAGATTGATTGGATAAAAATAAAAATACCCTGTTCCCATATATAAAATGCCATAGAAAACCAATTTTAACCTGGGAATTGGGAAATGGTTGGATAAAATGTAAAAGACCATACGAATGTCTCTCGAAACCATGGGAATGTGTCTGTCCACTACAGTTACAGTTAAATTAAATTTTGATACTTACTTGTCGCCAAAGTCGTCGTGCACGCCGACCAGTTGCCGCATGGGATGCAGGAGACACGTGACCTCTCCGCTCTGCGTGTAACTGTGCAAGGATTTGGTGGCGGACGCGGCCATGATGTACGGAGTGGTTTTTCTAATTAGTTCTGGAAACGAAAACACACATAAAAAAAAATTAATATTTTTAATAATATATAAAAATTTCAAAATCCAGCGCGAGTGCGCAGCTACGTCACGACATACGCGTTACCATGGTTACCACTGCCTACGGTCGGTAGTTGACGATCCTTTCTTTCTTTGGGGAAAATTGCTCACATTTTTAAATCGCGTCTTTTTAAAGTTTTTAGTAATTTCTTTTTTTAACTAAAAGTATGTCCGATACTTCTAGTTTTCCCCAATATTAACAAAAGCATATATTTGAAATGCATTAACAATGGGTTGTTAGGTTAGGATCGTTCGCCACGGTAACCGTGCAGAAATGTGTGTATGGAAAACGTCGTACATTCCCGATCAGCTATTTGATTCTCATCGAATAGTACCGAAAAATTGGGAAAATAACTTAGGGTGCAGTTATAATGGAGAGAGCTATTTTTGAAAGCGAAAAGCGGGTTTTCATGAACCCGAGACCTAAAACACAACGCGCGTGCGAGAGAGCGTGGTTTTCGTATATTTACGGAGCGCTGTAACGCACGCGAGGAAAGTTCGCGCGAGAATATCTAACTCTCAAGCGATAATCGCGAGTGGTTTGCACCCATGCTTCTTTTGTCGCGCGAGACTCCGGCGAGAGTGTAAACAACCGCTTCCTCCTTGACCTTGGTCAAACGTAGCTGCTGCTTATGGAAGAAACGTCATTTTTTTTTAACTCCCGCTCCAGTTTCGTCGCTCACTCTTTCATTATAACTGCGCCCTAATTTCGCGCTAGTGTGTCCGCTTGGGAGCGTGTCAATTGCCCTTAACTCTCGCGAACGAAAAACAAAACAGGATTTGGAAATTTAAAAAAGCAAAACAAAAACACAGTCTATAACATTACTTATAGTGTTATCAAAAATATTATTGCAATGATTAAAATATTTCAGGTACATCAATTTCTGTTGCAGATGGTTCAATTTTCTCGAGGTGATTTCAAGTGCGAAACGAATCCCAGTTACAATCTGACGCAATGTCTGCTCAACGCTGGCTGCAAAGAGACACAGAAACAAACAGATGAAGAATGGTCAAAGTGCAAGTTAGTACAGAACCCAGAGTAAGCAGGCCCCGTGCCTCAGGGCGTACCCATGTGAAATTCTAAATTAAATAACATCTTTCAAGAATCAAGATCTTACAAGATCTTGTAAGATTTCAAAAATCTTACAAGATTCACGCAAATCTTACTTCTTAAGTTGGGATTTGTTAAGTAAAATCTTACAAAATCAATTTAAGAAACTGTTAAATCTTAGAATAATCTTACAAGAAAATTTTAAGATCTTGGAATTATCTTAAATGAGATCTTATTTAAGATCTTGAATGATCTAATTTAAGATCTTGCATAGTATTAAATAAGATCTTGTTTAAGATCTTAGTAAGGTCTTAATAAGATCTTACGTAAATATTCACGGACATTATCAAATTATCAATTTGCCCCTGGACCTAACCTTGTCCCACTTGTTTTCTATGGATTCAATATAGGTTCTTATAAAACATTTTATGAAAATCCTAGGCAATAGAGTTCTCTTGTTCTTATACAATAAATAACATTAAATTGGCATCTGAAACCACGAATCTTGCTGATAAAAAGACTAATGGCACGTTTATTTTATTTTATTTTATTTTTTGAGAAATTAAATTTATCGCAACTCCACTCTTTTGGGCTAAGTTCAAAGTGTTTTCTGCATAATATACCTTCTAAGGTTATAAGTTCTGTTGGGATTAAATATTACAAGTAGACTTTCTGCAAGTAAAATATTCTCTGTTGGGGAGAGTTCTTCGTACATAAAACATAACAATAGTATATAATATATTATATAATTTGCATAAAACGGAGAAATTTAAATTCCCAATTCCGATAGGGAGAGAATAAATAAAATAAATTACGAAAATTTGATAAAATTTAAATAAATGCAGGATAAAGCCGGTATGCCCTGATCCGCTGAATCCACAGAGATGGACGATGGTGTTGGGAATTTCCCTAACAGTTGTGGGCCTCACCCACATAGCTGTCATAATGGTGTCCCGCGGGATTTGAATTCGGGATCTTGGGATTACTAGACGAGCACGAGACACCTGGTATTTAACGATGATTTTACTAATTTTAATTTACAGCGGCGACTTTACATTCTGTCCTAATATGAAGCAATGCAAAACGGAACAGGATATAGCAAACTCGGAACCACGAATGACTTGTATGGCGGAGTTCGAAAACACGAAATATTTTGCCTCTGAAAAATGTCCAGAATTTTGTAGCAATTGGAGATTTGTCGCGATGAAAAAAAATTCATTCCAATTTCAAGAAGGAACAGCAACTTCTAGAGTACTGGTAGGAAACGCGCTCTAAGGTGGATTAGTAGAAACGGGAACACAAGAAAAGTGGTTGCCCACAATTGGGCAACTACGGTTGCCCAATTTTCATCCTAAAATTATAACATAGGGCTAGTTTTGTTAAGCAACATTTTCTCTACGGACTGATAAGGTTGATTTCTCCAATTTACTTTTCGGTGTTACAGTATATTAAAGAAGGAATCCGTCGTTATTTCAACCTGAGCTTATTTTAAAGATTATTTAAAATTAAATC
>JAQFYH010001156.1:0-10229 GCA_034694405.1 Scolopendrellopsis subnuda
ACAAGCTAGCTAACATTCCATTATTTAGTGTGAGAAACAGCACCACGATGGTTCCCATTTATAAATTATTCATTTTTCTTCCCCTTGTTTCTTCCATTTTAGCTATACGAAATTTATATAAAAATTATGCGATATAAATCATGAAGTCACGCATAAAACATCTGTACATCATACTCGCAAGCAACAGTATATATTTTTTTTTCCCCGGCAATTAATTCTCGGCAAATCATCAAATTCGAAAAAACAAAATCCGCAAAGTTCAAACCATCGGTTACCGATCTCTATTCCTTATATGCAATCACTGACGTATATACGTAATACCATCAGAATGTACAGAACCGTAATTACAGATATTCGAACCCATGTTCGTCAAAAACTCAAAATATTATAAGTACCGTATGCAAAATATAAAATTGCATTAAAAGGCTTAAAACCGCGACGTTTACCGTCGGAAAAATTGCACAATCGCAAACTCCGCAAATCTAAATTACAAGTTTCAATTTAAATTTTCCCTCCATCCATTATAATTTGTCATCCACCACTGAAATCCTGTGTATCTCCTATTACACCTAAAGGAAAAACATTATTAAGTTCAGAAACAACTTAAATTGTGCGTTACGAATCTGAACCAACGGAACTGCATATAGCTTATACGCAAGCCAACAAAACAAGCCTACTTTAAATAGGCCTATTCTCCCAATTTTGGGCCGTACCAAATGAGCCGAAACAATTCGGTTGGGATTCAAAACGCGATATAGGAACCTGTAAATAATTCAAATATTAGTTATTGTGCCCCAAACACACATAGCACAAATTAAAAATATCACTCAGTAGTTGTAAAATACTCCAACAAATTCGCAACACAATTCAAGGTTAGATAAATCTTTTTCGCAACAAGTTCGCAACAAATAAATTGTCACCTACAATCCCAAAATTACTTACGAACCAAAGCAAGCCTGCTTCTGATTCTGTTAAGTTTTAATTTTTACGATAACAACAACAACTCCATATAACAAATAGGCATGGTTTGTACAAACGAGCAAGCTAGGAAAACATCCCATGTTAGTTCAAATATGACTCCGTATCATGCAAAATAATTGACCAATCTCAATCTATAACAAAATTGTCTTTATAGGATTATGCCTCTGCCCTTATCCCAACCAAGGAAATTATTAAAACATCGTTATTTTCATGAAATTATGTCAACTATTAAATCTGAAACAATAAAGCAGTCATAATATGGAAAATACAATTATTACAACCCCAGAGTTTTAAAAACAAAAAAATGCCCATAATCAACGCCTGTTATAATATTGGCCTAGCCTGGTTATTGCCTTATGACAGCTATCGGCACCAAAATTCATACAGATTTCAGCTATATAAAATCATGCTTTTGCTTTAATTAAACCCATGGTCCCTTATGGATAACGAAATCACCAATATCAAATACCATTGCTGGCCACAGAGGCAGCAAGGTTAGTTCAAACCCAAAACGCATTCATAAATAGCAATGGCCAATACCTGAAATAATATGAAAAATTATGCATTCGTAACAACTTACAACGTTAACTTGATTTTATCTGGTTAATTTACCAAACTATCAAGTGCAGCAGGAATAAACTTTTCACTCGCGAATTGACATTTCAATATTTAACAGCACAAGTTATAAAACAATGCACAGTGTATTTTGTATTATCGTAAAGCAACAATCTTATAATTTAGACAACCATGTGTCATGCCGAATGGGGCACACGCAGCCCCGAAACCCCAAATCAGTTACAAATAATATTTAAAAGGATACATATATACATATTACTATTCTGATTACACCATAGAGCCTGGATGCAATTAACTAGCATAATTATACCCAGTATAAGACTGCAGACCGGATCCTTATTTACCACCACTTTTGCACGCAGTCATTTTTTAATACATGACCAATGCGTAATGAACATGCATATCAATTCCTTATCATAAGTACACAGTAGACTAATTACACCAGTCACGAAATTATGGTACCAAATAACTCTGAAATGTAAATGGCACATGCACAAAACATAGCCTAGACCCTAGGCCTAGCTAAAGTTCATACGCTGTGACCAAAATAACAGCATAATTATAGAGGCCACATAATGACATCCAAAATATTCAACAAAAGTTAAAATAATAAAATATTTTAAGAACAACATTCTGGAACACCCCCAAAAGAACGCTGTCAACTAAGTAACTACGACATTGTTGGCATTGGACAGTAAACCTGTAATTAAGCCTAAAAAACGACACAACAAAGTAACAGTTTTTTTTTTCACGTAAATTAAATAAAGAAAAGTAAGCATACCGTCATAACTCGTATCCTTGGAATCGACATCCTTTACTACGTCCAAATTTTATCATAGGACAGCCATAAATCCCACATTATATCTCAAAAATTACGGGAATAAAACGATGACCGGCTATAAAAAACGCCAAAGGGATTACTTTCTTTCCCGCCGCACACGGGGCATTCCGTTATATTCACGGCCAACAATATTTCGGTGAAAATTAACAACGCTGATTAACTTCGTGTTACCACCCCAAAAATGCTTTTCAGTTTATTAAATTACTTCATGTTATTACCTTAATGCCCAACCAAACAAAAAAAATTAGTAACAAATAAAATAAATCACGCCCTTTCGTAGTTATTCCGGACTCTCGGAATCGAGGTTACTATTGCATGTTATCTCAATGACGCTGTTATTTTTGACTTAATACTCCAAATAATAACGCTTTTAATCAACTATAACCACCTGTTGAACCTAGGCGGAAAAACGAGCAGATGAATAAAACACATGCTTTTAGCTCTATTATAACACTCTGAGAAATCTGAAAACGCCATTTCCGTGAAATAAATTGCGATAGAAATGAAAGGAGAATCTCCATAATGTTACGTTAATAATTATTTTAATCGCTCACAATGTTTGAATTCTTAGGCCAATGAGACGCATATTCTGCCGTTAACCAGGGACTAACTGAGGTCTAACCAGGGACTAAACAATTACGTACGATATTGGCCGTAAAACTCTTGTTATAAACAAAATACCTTGCATTTTTATTGTTGTACAGAGTACAGTATAAATCACCGTTCAAAAGGGGTAATATACGAACGGTATACGTTGGTCCTTACCCGCAGTGGAATTAATTTTCCACCGAATAAGCTATCAATTAGCAAGAAATGCGCTCTTTTCGCGCGCACATCTTCCAGTAACTTGTAAAGTATACTCTCGTTAATTCAACTCGGAAGTCACACGAATATTTGTAATATTATTAGTATCTCACTAAACAGGGAATTTCAATATTTGGTAGATTTACATATCGGGATTTCACCAAAATGGACCCAATCCTCCTTACTGTTTCAATCATTTGGTAGATCGAGATTCAGGATATCTCAACCAAATATTTGAAAAAACGAAAACGTTTTGTCCGAATAATAAAGCAAAAATCAGAAATTAAATTCTAAAGATATCTAACGCTCTTTACTCAAAATCAAATAATTTAGTTTCCGATATCTCTACAAACTTAAAAAGTTACTTACTGAATAAAAATGTCCATAAAATTGCCACGGTATCAAATATTCTCGAATTTGTGTCCTAAACCTTTCTTCTGATAATTTCACATCTTATTCTTTTCCACAAAACACGGAAAACTTAACTTAAGAATTGAACTCAATTTTATTTTATGCAGAAATAAGAAATCGGCTATTTCCAGCCTAAACTGTCCCATGTCCTTCGCTGCACAAATTACAACTGCGTAAATCACGTCAATTTTTGTCCCTCCTACATCCAAGAACAGATTCCCACCCCTACTCTTACTCCTTGTGGTTGGACATCCAAGCCCCAAGTTAATTAATAAATTAGTATATAATTTTCTTACACCTCAAAAAAATACTTCCTCATCCCCCACTTCATTCGATTTCTTCGCCACAAACAAAACAGTTCTTTTTTTTCCTCACGATCTAGTCGGAAACGAAACAATGGCCCCGACGAAGAAGTCACTTATCAAAAATTTACGTCAATTCTTAAACTTCATCGAACGCCGACGTCGGGCTTTGGCACGTCAACGACGTTCCGTGGAGAAGCAGCTACGGCTGATCGCAGATAATATTAAAACGAAAAACCTCAATCGGGTGTCCATGATGGCGGACATCGAGTCGGTCCTTACGGACGCCGACTCGGAAGCGTGGGGGCTCGCTCGAGAAGAGTGGGACATGGGAAATGAACTCCTCATGTCTATTTCCGAATACCGCCGTTTTCGGAACACGTTTGGCCCCGACATAGAAGCCGCCCTCCACGTAGAAGATGAGGAACGGATTCCTCTTTCCGACGACGACGAGTGGCAGCCTGAGGAGGAAGCCGAAGATGACGAGGAGGACTCGGACGCAACGGTTCTCTACACGCCTGCTAACCGTCGCAGACCCCGCCCCGACGAAGACGAGAGAAGATCGCCGTCTCCGGGACCATCTGCTCAGCCAGTGACCTGCTAGACGGCTTCATTTATGTTATTTGCATTCCTTATTGTTTTTATATGAACATTCACTTTGTAATTTTACCTTTTTTTAATAATATTAAAAGCTGGGTGTATTAAAAGAAAAACCATACTAACAAACAAAAAAATCTAACACCCAATCAGAAAATCATCTGCCATGGCGGTCGCGTTCTACCTGACTTTTCTGTCTGTGTACGATGTACACTGTACAGGAAACAGGTACTGTACAGGTATGTTCCCGCCAAAGCGAAGGAACGCTGTACTGGTACTAGTCAGATTCTAATAACAGGAAATACAACCAAATCCGCGCCAAATTTTTTTTTCCCTTCCAGTATGCAGTCTTTACGAAAGCTAAACTGCTACTGTGAACTGATCACTCATACAATCCCCGCGCAAAGAAATTTTGCAACCCCGCTGCGCAACGACAAATTCCGTTACTCCACTTCCCCCCCTTTTTTTTTCTTTCTCGAACACTACGCGGTCATTTTTATACCTTCGGTCTTTTAATCAAAATAACATGTGTGCCCTCATTTCTTTCCCCCACTTTTTCCTCCTCATTACCCCTAGGTCAAAGATGCCATGTGAATAGGACACAAATGTTCATTTTTCCTTTGGTACATTAAAACATTTTAAGTTATAATAAAATTAAATCGATTATATAAAAACCTTACTAAAAGTTATTAAAGGCAACACACATTTTAATTGCTATCTCCGATGTTGATGATTTACTTGAAACAATTGCCAATTCTCACCTGCCAAATCGGAGCAAACATGGAACAAATCTGCGCCATCCCCCGTGGTAGTCGATTGACATAACAAATCTCCCACGGACTAGCCGATAAATAAGAAATTTCATATCGGCTACAATAAAATACGTATTACACTAAGAATTGGCAACACGAACGAATAAATCCTGATCAATCTTCCGAAATAAGCTGATATACAAGAACTTATTCCGGTATAAAATTGCATATAACTGCGGACTCACTTAGCGAACTTCCTTAATTTTGTAGGCGAACAAACTAAGCCTATACTGGTAGAATGCCCGGTCTTGCTAAGCGACAGGTACAACACAGACCGACGCAGGTTCGAATCCCGGAAACGGAAATTTTTCCTTTCAACCTGTTGGATCACCAGTATTCTTCAAATGGCTTGAAAATATTGTAGGCCCTATTATTCGAATGTCAAGAAATTATTATGTTTCACTGACTTTCGTCTAATTTTTTTTTTAACAATAAAATATTATAAGTTTTTTTTCCAGCTCATCGACATAGACGGGAAGGAAAATGGATTATATGTTTAATCAAAGAATTAAGGACCTTCTATGCCTGTCATGCCTTAATCGGTGGAATAATGACGAACTTGCAAGAAAACTCGGGCACTTAGTACAAAGTTACCAAGAAATGCGACAACAGCACATTCGGGAGGAAATCGAACGTCGAATGCCTTCGACACGCCTACCCAGACCTTTCGCCTACGTCCCTCCGCCACCGCCACCACGAAGGGATACTTCGATTTCGTCTCGAGAAGGTCAGACCAATCCCACAGGTATCAGCTCTCCGAAATTAAGGTCCCTGGATCTTAATCCAAACGGACGACTCTCCCGTCCCCCGGATAATGAAACACCCCGTAAGAAGCTCGATATCTTACACACACGCCAAGAGAGCATATTTTAACAAATATTAATTATTCGGGTACCGAACACGCGTTTCCAAAATCTTAATTATGCAGAACATTTACTGTATTTTATATTTCTTGTATATAACTAGCGTAGTTCGTACGGAGTAAGGAATAATCAAACCCCGCGCTTAAATAGTTATTTTGGTTAATGGTACATTTTTTTAGAATTAAGACAAACTAAATTTCATCCTTATGGTAACAACATCAGCGCATAAAATCTTAGTTACGCGCTACAAAACAGTCACCCAATGTAATAATTCCCGTAGAATATTTTATCACTGGCTACAATACGGTATCGCACTTGGAATATATCAATTACGCATCACACGCTTTTGCACACCTGCATAGCAATAAAAATGCTATTAAACCTAAAGGAATCCCACCACTGTGGTGTCATCGAACACCGGCTTGACAAACTCATTTGTTACATGTCAACACAGTGCGGAAGAATTATATCCTTGTGGCCACTGATACTTGTTGCTGACTTGTGAGCGAGCGTAACTCTCTCTTCCCACATGACAACTTAACCACGACTAATACCTGCTCGTCCCTGTCCTGTACCAATTAATGTAACAAAGAATTAACAGAGAATTAACAGAGAATTAACAAGGAAATAATGCAACAGGTCATTCTCCGGGATCTCTCGATTTTTCTTTTTCTTTTTTTTTTCTTTTTTCTCGATTCTTTGTATTATAACGTTAAGTACGCATTCGTAAGTTACTACTCTTGCTGTATCAACATAAAAATGTTAACAGACAAACCGGTACAACTGGCTGCAAATTGAACTGACAGTGAACAAGCAATGAACAATACGAACTATGGAGATAATTTGGTGTTTGTTTTTGCAAGAGTTATGCTTACAATATCAATTGACGATCGATGTGCCTACTTCCACGAAAGGACGAACAGAAGACTCCGACACACCATTGGTTCACAATAATGCCACGGAGTGATACTTAAAATGTACCCCCAGGACATTTACAAAGCTTATTATAAACGTGTATTATGATTATGTCACTGCTTATAGCAGTTACAAATATCGGAAACTTACAGGGTTCAAATCAGTTAAGCACCATGGTTGGCCAAACATATGACGGTTAACTGATTTATTTTTCTTATTGGGTATCATAATATAAATGGAATATTATATAAATGGAATATAAATGGAATATTATATAAATGGAATATAAATGGAATATTATTTAAATGGAATATAAATGGGATATCATTATATAAATGGAATATCATGAATGGAGAAAGGAAAAATGTGTTGGAAAACATATACCTTATCCTACCAGGTTACACTGTAAACAAAGATTTGGCGCATATTGAGACATTTTCAGACGGCGATTTCTTTTCTTTTCCCCCTTTCAAAATTACCAAACGTGGACTGAACATAATTTTCCGTCCTGTCAACATTCCCACCAGAGTCTTCAAAAATCGTAAAATTAGATAGACATTAAATTTTGCAGCCCTCACGTCGGACATCTAAAGACTGCTGTCTAATTATGGGACCATTAACCCTTGCCATTCGGAAACTTACGCCATTGGCTATATCGAACGCCGCAGTGACTAACTACGTTGACGAATAAAACTAAAATTAAGAACATTATTCCGCCTACTACTTGTCAATACTATACACCGTGGTCACTTATATTTTTCCTTATCCACCATTTCAACTTTGACTCTCAAACAACCGGGAAATAAAAACATGGAGTTCAAAAAACTGTTCGCTCCGAATTATGATAGAGAAGTGTATCCCACTCCCAGATCAGTTGAAGAAGGACTTAATCTATTTGACTGGATTCGTGATTTCGTGACTTGTGTACCGGATGGATACCAAATGGACAACAACGTGAGCCATCCGATTATACAACAAGTAATGGATGTATTCCTCATGGACATTAAGCAATACCAACACGACTCAGGAGACCTTCATCCATTAAGCACTCGTACTCCCCAGATGGCTTATTTCGAGTTGGCGACGGATTTTCGCCGACTATCGCTACAGCAGGAACGGGAGCGACAGCGTGCGCGAGAGCTCGAAAGAAACAAAAAAACAGCTGGTTCAAAACCTTCTGGCCGCTCGACACCCCCAGCTGACGACCATGCTTAACCGGGCTCCATTTACGATGCACAACTGTGCTCCAGCACCACCCCCTTACACCCAGTACCCCACCATGGCAACTCACTCCCGTCCAGAATGTTCAACGGTCCATTATTATCCGCTATCCACTCACCCTGGCGGACCAACCCTTCCGGCCCAGCAACAGTATGCCTACTCACCATCACCACTTCAGAAGATGCTGAACCAATACACGCCACAGCCATTCTTGCCGACAGAGACTTTCCTTTCACCTCATATAGCTTGGCAGCCAATTATGCCAAGAGTCCCGCAACCAATTCCACCGCCAGTCCCGTCGCCGCCCACACCTACGCCGCCCTGGGCGCCACCAAAAAGAAGGAGACCGGCGGAACCACGGAAACAAGTGATAACTTCAGGAAATTCTCCTAAGACACCATCGCCCACTGCCGACCAGCCATTGCGTGAGCAACCTCCAAACAACCCCAAAATCCCTGGACTTTCAGATGAGGATGTGCAGATGGACATTCTGGAACCTGAAATCCTAATCACCAAGGAACCGGAAAACTTGACAGTAACACCCGAAACCCGTGAGTAGAAATCAAAATTTACCTTCCTTCTGAACTCGTTTTCTGAAAATAACCCAACGCGCATTCAGTATACGGAGTACATATATTATTTTATACCAAACCGTATATCACAAAACAAACTGTAATATTGGAATAAGGCATATTCAAAAAAAAAAAAAAGGGGAACCTAATTTTTTTTATTTATAAAACGATAAGACAACCAGAATACTAAAAATGCAGCATTTCTCAGTTGCCTTATCAATCAATAATGTAAGGATGTGCGAATATTCGAAACGTCCGAATATTCGATTCGATTCGAAAGGTTACTATTCAATTCGCATGGAAATTTTACTATTCGCACAACCCTACAATAATAGTGTACGCACATATAATTAGTATATAATACGTTAATTTTAGTTACAATTTGAATTTATCTTATGATAACCGCGATAATATAACGCCAAGTTAATATTTTTTTTTAACAAGTCAGAATGGATTGCAAACCGTTAATGACTTACGTAAAAGGAAACAACCATCACATATGTTTTCGTTGAAACAAATGTGGTACTGCAATTTTCTTTTTTCTAAAATGGCGATAATTAAAACAATTAAAAGATTAAAAAAAAATATTAATAAAATGTTGGATAATTAAATATGATAAAATGTTGAATAATTAAAACAATTAAAAGATTAATAAAAAATATTAATAAAATGTTGGATGATTGAATACGATAAAATATTGAGTAATTAAAACAATGACAAATTTTATAATATGTTGAGTTATAAACACAGACAATTGAGACTAATTAAAATTCATAAAATGTTGGATAATTAAATACGATAAAATGTTGAATAATTAAAACAATGACAAATTTTATAACATGTTGAGTTAAAAACACAGACAATTGAGACTAATTAAAATTAATAAAATGTTGAATAAATAAAAAGATAGAAATTAATAAAATGTTGAATAAATAAAAAGATAAAAATTAATAAAATGTTGAATTAAAATCACAAATAAAACAAAGTTAAGTATAACACAAATAATTAATAAACGGTGGATTAAACAAAAATAATTAATATGTTAGATTAAGTCAGAATTAATAAACGAAGTACAACCTTGGGATATATAAAATTTAATAAAAGAAATAAAATATTATGTTAAATTAAAAAAAAAAAAATTCCAACCGGCTGGTAGCTCACCCTCAGCTGCGGGGGCCGCAGCTTACCAAGTCGGGGAGTCTGTAACGACTTAAAATAGCACACCCTGTATACACCATGTATCGCCCGCGGCTACCCAGTAGCAGGCGATACAGGTAAGCAAATGAGAGGCGAGGGAGGAAGAGAGACAGGGCGGGTTCAATTAAAAGGAGGAG
>JAQFYH010001157.1:0-10227 GCA_034694405.1 Scolopendrellopsis subnuda
AACGTCCGATAAACTTATCTGGAGATAACTACCGGCATTGAACCAACCCGTGATCAAGCTGCAAAGCGGCGGTTAACCTTCTCAGCTGGGATTGGTTCTAAGCCCGTAGTTATCTCCAGATAAGTTTATCGGGCGTTGGTGCACTCCGACCTAAGTAATTTACGGACCGCTCCTTACACCGTACACATTTACTGAATTCTTCTCGATAGAACTGAACACAAATCCTTATACGTGGCAATGCGATAAAACATGCTCATGCAGCAGATAGGAATTAGAGTGATGAAATATAAACGATAACCTACTCTTTATTGCCAAACAGTCGTTTGGGAATTCCACAACGTATTCCACATAAATGCTTCGATTAAGAAGAAGAAGAATAGAGAAATTGGAAAGGAGATTAATTTAATCGCCCTGGTTGTTACGCTCGCGCATGACGTCGAACGCAAGGCGTCTGACCTCAAAATTCGGCACCAATAGAATCTATATAATTCCAGCCTCGGCGTTCCGAGTTTGTGCGGAGTCTGGAGAATGGATCTGGGGAAACTGGAGCAACTACACCGAGTGCCTCGATCTCCTAGAAAACAAAAGTACCGATGTAAGTCTCGTTGTTCGCCTTGGATATTCTCAAAATGGAACTCCTACGTTTTAAAACCTACATTTTGTTTTAATGGCATTTTAAATGAATAGAATACTATCTTCCTGAACAATCAGATTATTTGATAAAGTCGATGACATTAATTTATAACCTATGCAGTAGAATAATCCGCACCTCTTTGTCCTACTTTTAATCTGAAAAGAGTTACATAGACGTCTATCAGCTTAAAAGTAAACAAAGCGGTGGGGTACGGGAAAGGTCCTCGACTTTATAATTTATTTTCCCTATGATAGCCTGTTCCGATGGAACAATCGTATTGGTCGGTTTGATTTTTTTTTAACTACAAACCGCACTATTGACTTCAGTATACCTTGAACAGACTCAATTTGGAGAGTTCGACATTTTTATCAATAGCCGATTTAGTCCCTCTGTTTATTTAATCCCTCATAAACATAATCTTCTGTTTGTGTTAAAGATAAGTCCCCGCAGATTAAGATAGGAATTACTAAATCGATCATATTGCAATCCACGAAGGCTCCAAAAATGTTTGTTTCTAGTTAGATTTTCTTGAAAATACATAACGCAGGAATAATATTGAAATTAAAATAAAATTTGATCAAAGTTTAAAAAAAAGGAAATCTGACGCAAAATCTTTTTTTATTTTCAGCAGGCTCAGGTCCTTTGGACGTTACAAATGGTCCGCTACATCAACTTTGTGGGAGCTTCAGTTTCGTTAATCATGTTACTCATCACTATCATCATCTTCTGTTCGTTCAAGTAAAGTGCCTAAACCAATCCTCTCCATTATACCGTTGTGTTACACGCACTTAGCGATGGTAACCCTCCAGGGCACAATTAGCCAATAACGTTGTAATCAATTAATCTTTTACAACAAGCCAAATCACCAGCTTACAGAACGTAACCACTTCTAATCTGATTAGTGTCGCAATTGTTATTTAAACGCCGTAATAAATAGGAAGTGTTCCGATTACTAACGTGGAGTTTATGCTCCATTAACCCTAAAAGCAACGCATAAGTGACCGTCGATAAACCTATCTTCCATTAAATCCGGTGGTGAAGTTTGAGAATATTTTTCTTGATGACAACAAATTTCCCCCTGTTTTTCTGACTAGATACTTCCCCTTAATACAGCTCGGTCAGAGTGCTATGAACTTTGGTGAAATGCAGGGGCGAAGAGAGAAAAATGTCGACACTCTCGCGTGATATGCATCATCCGAAGAGATCCCCCTAAACAATGTAGAAATTGTTCTCGCTTCGCGCCTGAATAACCCTAGACTAAGTTAAAATGTAGTTCACCTTTTTTATGAAATACTTTTACTTTTACTACAGCATAACTTAAGTTTAGGACCTTTTTATTGTATTGATGAATTCAGTATAGTTGAAAATTCCTATCGAATATCGATAGATAAATTAGTTAAAATGCTACTCTAAAAATTTAATGCAACTTGACAGCACCAATTAGTAGTGACAGTTTAGTATTATTCTGCACTTTGCAGTTAAAAGTTAATTCTTTTGATGGAAGCATTGAAAGTATTGGAAGCATGGAAGCACAATTTCAGAAACATTGAATTAACCTTAATTCGTCAAAGTTTTGTTTATTAACTCTCGTCCCCTGCAATGAGCTCTCCAAATTTTTAGTACATTAAAGATTAAACGAATACGGGGTAAAATAACGACTTGCATTGTGAAATATTTCGATAGGTGTTATTTATAAATTTTAAATTTTAATGTTTATCGAAACCAAGATTACCGTATAATGGATTACGTTTTATAAAAAAAATGCGTTATATTCTCCTTTATATGCGTTATATGCGTTATATTCTCCTTTGGATAAAGAATAAACATATAAAGATTTAAAGACCAATATTATATTCTGCGATATTGACAGAGCAAAGTGTGTTTATTATACGATAGAAGGTGCTGAATTGTAAAATGCGATTAGATTTTACAATTTGCCACCCAGTATAAGAAGATTATAAATCATAATGTACTGTAGCTGTGTAGTAGCAGATGATACACCGTATAATATGCACGGGGTCCCACCACATTATTTCTCCCCCCGGCAACAGGGATATAATGCAATATTCTATATTTGGTAAGAGCAAATCCAAAAAAAAAATCTGTTTTCCGCACTCGTGCTGGATATTAAAGAAAACGTGGGTGAGAGAAGAGGAACTATACTTTTCAATATTACAACAATAGTAAATAAGGAACTAATATTGAAATGAAATCTAACTCAAAACTTCGGCTGTTGATCCAGGAACGAGACTTGCACACATTATGCTCAACTTGTTCCGTTATATCCAACCATTTTAAAGTTTTTCTTTCCCATATTACCAAAAGCATCAATGGTCAAATTGATCCTGTTAGGTGCGAAAACTTAGGAACTAAGTTACCACTGTAAAAGGATTAGGTCCCCATTCTATTAGGTTTAAAGTGTCGATATTGGGTTAACGAGACTAGCGTACTAAACCACTACTCCGTCGAACCCTACAACGCGCTCTTGTTGCCATATTTCTATTCCCCCAAAAGTAATACCCGGTCTACTCGGCCCAGAGATTAGAGTGTATGCGAGGGTTCAGAGCTGAAACCGAGGTTCGCTGCGGAGTAACACTAATGTTTATCTCTCTTGTCCCTTGCGTGACGGTTTTTTTTTTACCTTATTTACGTTTTGCTTATTTTGCAGAACAGTTTTGACGCGTAGGTTTGAGTAAAATAGATGTTACTGCTGGGATTGAAATACGACTTAATGCCAGTCACAAAATCCCGTTTGTCAAGATCTTAACAAATTGATATCTATGATTTCGCTTGTCATTTCGTTTCAGGTCATTACAGTGCAGTCGTCTCTCCGTTCACAAGAATCTCGTCATCTCTCTCATCCTCAGATCCCTCTCAATCATTTTAATCGCAGAACCGGCGGTGTCGAGCACCTACAGACACGTGGTAAGTATGAATGCACGCCCGCGCAATTTTTATCGCTATTTGTTTTATCCGTGAGATAATGCTGAAATATGGTGCCAATCTGATGGGAAATGTCAATTTTGTTAGAGATTCGCACTTGTCTTTATATTAAACAATTCGATAACTTTTAAGGAGCCTTTAAATCCAGATAGGTTTAATAAAAGAGATTGGCGGCAATGACCTGTTTCCGTAGACAGCTTATTATAAAAAGGGTTTGGAAGCTACTACACACATATCTCTTTTAATGCAATAGAGGAGAGAAACATACAGAATAAATATCGTAAATGATCAGCATTCCATTCCGAATGTATGATTTAGAAACCACAGTGACAACGGAATAAAGATAATTATGCTGATGCGTCTGTTGTTTCCAACGAAGTATATGCGGGTTTAATATTTCTATCACCGCTTTTAGTGAGAGAGCAGGATAAAGGTTTCATATCTGGACTTTTTGAGGTATTTGAAAACCATTTGTGAACTTTCCTGATCGTTTCTTTCGTTCAAACTAAAAAATGAAGAAAATCTGCACCCTATAACATAACACCAAAATCCTGAACGAAAGCGAACGAAGAAAACCGAAATATATGGTTCCTAATTAAGAAGAAAATATATTCGCTGCTCTAGTATTATAATTTTTTATGTGCAGCCTCACAACATCTCATACATTTTTAGTCCAGCAGAGTACGGTAATAAAATGCTTGGCATAATTTTAAGCAAGTGTTAACTGGAGGCAGATAATTTAAATCTCAAAGGAATTGGAAAAACCAGTCATGAAAATTGTCAATTTTCGTGTAGAATCGTATAAAAATGGTAAAACTCGTGTGTGTTCAGAGGAACCACCTTGACTTTCCAAATTGAATAAATCTGATCTCATTTTCCAACCGTTTTCTGGTCGTATGTTAATAACTTGCCTCACAACCGCGTTGGGGGTTTGAGATTCGCTGTGAGACACACTCTCTCTGACATTGCTTGTATTCTGTACAGTGCAGATTCCTACTGTTAGATTAGATTACAGCAACAGGCACTTTATCAGTTGCCTTTTACGGCTGATTATGCCGAATGATTTCGAATAACATCCAGGAGGAATCTTTAAACAAGATCCCATCTAGAAACTTAAACTAAGGCAAGCACTGCTTGTTTTGTTTTTTTATGTATAGTCCGAGTTGGTTATTTTACAGCAATAGTGACCCATTTCAACCAAATACGGTGCCCTAAATAACTCGACTGTTGGGTATTTTCTAAAAGAAGTTTTTCTACGAAAAATTAACCACCCAAACTTATTAATGCGAATGAGATCTTGTGATAAGAAGCGAGCACGCTGTCTCGCTGCTACACAACGTCCATTGACTACCACATAATATTTTTCCAATAAAATGGTCTGATCAAACTGGGATTTCAAAATACACGAACCATACTTTATAATGAGGGAATTAACCCATAGCCCAATAATCCACTGGTCTATGGCAATTACCACTTTTATTTATATCGACGTCGAAGACAAGAAAGTAGCGCTGCATCTTATTAAATTATTGCCCTGTGAATACGTTAATAACAGTCAGGCTGTTAATAATGCATTACAGCTTAATCTATTATAATATAACAGTTATGCAAAGATTGTATAAATAAATAACGCTGACGGGTTGAAGTAATAATCTAATCAATCCATTTCCTCCCATCTCTTGTCGAAAGTAATATCATCAACCTGCGAATTCCTGCTGGAATATTCTTATTACTTTCTTCTTCGTCAGGTTGAAATTTGAACGCTTGATTTTATTTTAAAACATTCAGCCGAGAGTGTTTTTCGCTGTTAGAAATTACCTTAATAATAATGCGGAATAACAGTTTTAAAACCCATTGCAAATGAAACTGTTATAAACATGAAAAATTTATAAAATCGGTAACCACCCCATTCTCAGGTATCAAATAGCAAGTTTCTGCTTTCTTGGGTTTCTTTCCTAGATTTCATCCATGGTTGCGCCATAGATGCGGATCGAAAAGCTTCCTGTCAGACCGATCCTGCTGGACCATGCGATTTTACAGATAATTTTGCTTAGGGAGTCTTTCCATCTTGTAGGGGTTTTCGTTTACTATTTTGAATGTTTTAATTTACAGGACTGGATGTGCAAGCTCTTGCTGGTTGGTCAGATGTACGCCATCATGACGAGTATCCAGTGGATGTTCATCGAAGGTTTTTATATCCACAGTAGAGTCACGGTTTCCATCTTTGACGCCCACGCCTCCAAGTTCTACTACATAATAGGATGGGGTAAGAATCGTTTTTCTTTCTTTCATTTTTTAATTAATTAGTACGATCTCTTTCAGAAGATTCTGGGATGCATAAAATTGGTTCTCGTAATTGCCACTAATTAGTGACAGACTTCAGCCGTAAATTAGATTTTAAAAACATTTCAATACCGAAGCACTGCGAAGATTATTATGTAATTAAACACTTCACTTTCGCGTACGATTTTAGAAATGTGGTGACAGGTGGCTAAAAGCAGTGTAAGCTGAATCAGGTAACCTGAAAGTAACGTAAAAGCTTGTGCGTCCAGCCGTTCTAAATGCTGCAATGCTGCCCACATCGCACTGCTTCGCATATACTGCAACTTGATGTAATACACAATAAATATCCCACCCACGAATTCATCGATTGACGTTCGATATTCGTACTTGTGTTATAGAAAAGGCTACTAGTGCGCATTTCGTATTTATTTCTTGGCTTGCTGTGACGTGCGTTTAAGGACTCTGGGGTAGACCTCGGAAGTGCATTTCTTAGAATGGATTTCTGGAACAAATTTAAAATATGGTTTAAATTATCGCTCATAATCCCGAAATCTATAATTCGGAATATAAGTTTGACAGTTTTGCATTAAAAAAAACTTTGTGATAACCATAGCAGCTATCGCTAGAAAAGGAACACTGGAAGAGTTCCAATTTCCATCTTCATCAGCATTATTTGTGTCACCTCCACCTCGCGTTCTAAACACATCAAGACAGTACTCGTGGCATCAAATGACCCATAATATTTACCTCACGACTCCTTGTTTCTGATTGTATTAAACTGTCGACGTTTCTAAACGCGATTAGTTAAATTCGCCGATCATATCTCTCCTTCCATCTGGACTCTTGCGGCCCCAATGTTCGTTCTACAAGTTAGTGTGTTCTACAAGTTAGGTGGTCATAATATCCGCTATATACAGCCTGGAGACTCGTATTCTTTTATGGCTTTTATTTTTTAATGTAGGCTACTCTATACGCTTTTTTGTAATTATATCATGGTTTTATAAAAAAAAACTTGAATTAGTTATGAATGATATAAAAAAAACCCTTTTATGTTTATATCTTAACCGAAAGTAAATGGAAGTATTATAACACGGGCTCTTGACTATAATCCAATTTTGTTGCCACATTTCCATTCCGGGCTTTGTTCTGAAGCAGCTCGTGAAACTTTAAATACTTCGTAATAAGTTAGTTCTCCTTCTTCCTTGCGCAAACGATATATAAACCAAGAGCGGAATAGATTGAAAAAAAGTCTGAAGGCTTAAAGTTTGTAGAACGCCAAAAAAATTTAGTGTCAGTGAAATCGGTGTTCGTGTTCGAGCCAGAGACAGGGTCGAAGGAGGGGAGAGGGGGTTTGTAATCCCGTTTAAAACTGTCAAAACAACAGTAAATGGAATATACCGTATTTCTGGCACTTAATTTAAATTTATAACCTTCACGCTTTTTCACTTCATAACTAGTGTTGAAACTGATAGTCTGATATATTACTGGTGCGTGGCCCTTTTCCAAAAACCAGTCGGGGAAAAAATTTTTACAGCTCCGAATCGTAAACATTTCTTCGTATTTTATCGCGAGTTTCTCTCCTTTTCTTTAAAACATATTTATGCTAATATATTCTGAGGGATTTTTCACGTTAAGTGTTAAGTTTTGTATGTACAAATAAGAAATGTACTTATGATTTTCCTAAGGTACTGAATTGTAAATACATTTATCCGGAAATCCATTCCGTATAATGCTTTTTTTTTCTTTCGCGCTCATGAAATAACGTACAAAGACAGAATAATTTGCGGTGGAGTAGAAATAACGAAAACCAGAATATCCTGCATAAATGGAGGAATAAATTCGCTCCTGCGGGGGCTTTATTGAATTTGGTTCCAGACGCGCTTGTGATTACTGCTCTATTCGAAACATTAATTGTGTAACATAATCATATTTATTCTGTAGATTAAGCGATGAATTCCTTTTTAATCAACAAATCTAAGCATTCGTACAGTACACGCACACAGCCTCGATTTGCACGATCGAAAGTTGAGTTGAAAGGCGACTAACGAAAGGCGCGTGAAAGTCGACTTTCCACCTTCTTATAACAAGCCTTTTGTTAGAACGGTTGTAAAAACACACAAAAATACACAAATGCAAGTCAATTCAAGTTATGGAGCTGGGATTAAAGAAATATGGAGTACGACCTCTGATACTTTGCGGACCAATGTTCCCATCGCGGTTTAGAAGAAATATTCTGCATTTCTCTGTATTATTTTTTCTTTCGAGGTTGATTTGTTTTATGCATTTCATATCCGTATTCACAGTAAAATAATATATCTTTTTCTCGTTAAGAAAGGTTGTTTTCAAAAAATTAAGCACCTACGTATAACAAAGCGACGTTTCTATATACTTTTTTATTTCATTCCTTGCACTGTACATTCATATATATCCATTCGCCTTTATTTACATTTACTGTCTGCAAAATAGAAATCGATCCTTTTTTGTTACAAAAGGGAATTCACATCCATTTACTGCCTCAGGTTATTTTAAACTGACGTAAGTATCTCCGGTAAAAACGAGTACAGTGTTTATACACACCGCATAACTTAATTATTCATTATAATGCTGCTTTTTCAGTATGTAGGCAACTCGTCATAAAAATCCCTAGCATCCATTCCCGGTTACAAAAAACAGTGACATTATCTTTCTTATATCAAGAATTTGTATTTTACGAAAAATCGCGCATCCTGCTTCGGATATCAGAGCGTTTACTGTACCAGAATTGGAATGGTCTGATGCCATTCCACTCCTTTGATTTTCCTTCACTGCACATTTCTGATTTTTTTTATCAGTTTAAAAAAAAAAGAAGGATGCACCAATTATTTAAATCAATTCGTGCGATTCATTTAGTATCAGCATTTTATTGTAACACAAATGAATATAAAAACGTGTAAAAGGAAAATGTTTCATACTGAATATCGTGGTTCAATGTTAGCGATCGGGTTCTAATGGAGAAGAATAAGGAATATTATTGAACAAGGTGTTAAAATAATTAAGTTAATTATCCACTTTTCAAGAAAACTGCAATATACTGTGTAATAACTTAATAGTAGTTTGCAACGATGCCTGTCCATATATTGCAACTTTTAAGCATTTTGCGCATTATTTCGTACGAAATGAAAAAATAAAAACAAACTGTTACTGAGACTAGAGAATGATTGTCACTGGCAGCTGCTCCCACGTCGACGTGTGTTCTGACCGAATTTTTAATCAGCTGTTCTATCACCTGTACCAAGAATAGGATAATATACAAAGAATACGGCACTCAGATTGAGTGTAATATGATTTCTGATCGGACGAAAAAGTAATTTGTCCGAATGATGGTAGATGGAGCAAAACCACACGAGCGAATTAAATCGAAGGAAGAAGAGAGTATAGCCAATCAGGAGCTCGCGCCCCTCTAGCGGTATATATGCAGAAAACATTTTTCCGTACGATTACATTTTTTTTTGTGAATCGTAGCGTATTCTTTGTATAATATTATGTTTTCTAGAACTTAGATCTGCTTGAATACTTATTCGGATTAATACTCGTCAGATATAATATTAGAATTGATGAAATATAAATTAAAAAAAAAATAAGAAGAAACAAATCCTTTAAAAAAAACTTACTGCAAAACTTCTTTTCCTATCAAAAACACATGTTACAAACACCATTGTTGACATTCTTGTTGCTATGGATACGTATTTCCGACTGAAACTTAAAGCGCTCCTACTCCTGTCGTACACCGCGAAAACCGGCAGTTTTGAACATTTCGGTACGGTACCTGATAGATTTTTATTATAGACTATTTATAGTATTGCTCTAATTACTCCAGTAAATCCGAATCAGGCCGGTAACAATTCGAATCCGAAGCAAATTCCCTTGGCTTTGGATAGATGAGATGATAGATCGTAGTCATATGATTCCAATCCATAGCTTGCTTACTGGAAAAGGTTCAATAAACCATGGACTTTTCACTTTTGTGAAAAGTGAAAGTCCCTGAATAAACCTTCAATAATATTACTAAGATTTATTGGTTCTATATTCATTCTATAGATTCTATAGCCTATTGATTCTATATTGAATAAATCTTAATATTACGCAGAATTTTCGGCTCGATCAGATTCAGATTCTTTCTGTTCGTGCGCGCGCCTCCATAAATAAAATTCTGTGGATTGCAGGTTGGGTATGTATAATATAAAATATCCAGAATAAAAGTGTGTTTGCGCCATCACACTAATCTGATAATGAATTTTAATGGCATTTAAAACTTGAAATTAAAAAAAAAATTATATGGAATATTCCTGTATTACCAACATTCTTTGCAATCAGCTGCAGAGCAGACT
>JAQFYH010001158.1:0-10221 GCA_034694405.1 Scolopendrellopsis subnuda
GCGCGCCTTGTCCCTCCCCGAGAGCGTGAGGGCGCCATATCTGCTTGGGGCGCCAAAATAGAATCGTTGTTACGCCACTGGGGACGTACCTTCATTATACAGATTGTAGAATTTTAAACTTGGTATTGTTAATTGCCAAAGCTAAAAATTAAAGTTCGATAGATTAAATTTTTTTTATTTCATCCAACAACATTTTCTTCATTACATCCTGTATGGTGTTAATTCGACTGATCGTATGTTTAGTGCATCAAAGCTAAAAAATAATTACAGTAATTTTTACAACAAACAAAAAAAAGTGCGACAATATTCCCGCAAAGAAACAGTTTAGGTCTTTTTGGGAATGGACATGTACACAATAACCTTCTTCGGTTCCTTGTCTGGCTTCTGCCTGTGCTCTTCTGCTATCTTTGTCAAGTCTATCACGAACGTGTTCTTCGAAGTTAACATGATATCTTTGAGACCTTTGTTTTTAACACTCAGGACCGTCTCCGCGTCCAGCTCGGGAATGTCGGGGATTTGAACGTCACTTTGTCTGGCCTCGATTTCCATTTCCGAAATGCAAGTTTCCAAATCCATGTCAATCAGCCCTTCGATGGCCTGTCTCTCTTCTTCGTTATCCGACTCGTCCCTTGGACCGTCTTCTTCTTCATCGTGGTTCCCACCTCCTTCCAAGTTTCCAATCTCGTCGTCCAGAAAGTCCATGTCGTGAGTGAAGAGCGAACGCATGGCCGGCAGAGCAAAGACGCTGACGAAGTACGTGTAAGCATCTTGGTTCTCGGTAAACAAGTCGGATGCAAATTTGATGTCTTCCCTGGTCCAGCGCCTGCCGTAGTGCGATCGTTTGGACATTCTCACTTGCATCTTGAACAACTCGAGAGCCGTGCCCGACATGAATTCTTTGCCGTACTCCAAGACCTTCTGCTTGTTGGGTTTTTTTTGCATGACTCCAATCTTTCCCAACTTTTTGTTCATTTGTGCAGTCAGCTGTTTCATCTTCGCTATCTGCTGGTACTTGATGTGAATGTCTTTGATGTACTTGGTCAGTTGTTGTTGGGTAGAGTCGAGTTGCATTTTCAGAGACTGAATAGAATGTTTCGAATTCAACTGAACTTGCACCGACGCATGGCGTTTGGTGGTCGCCAGTGGCGTTGCAACAGGGGTTTGCTGAACAGTGATGGGTGCACTGGTAATTATTTTTGGAGTGCCTGCACTCGAAACTGCTGGTGCAATAAACCTTGTTGGAGTGCCTGTAGTTGGAAGGATGAAGTTGGGGGGCAGCCTTATCTGGAACGCTTGCTGGTTGCTTCCGGGTCTCTGTACGTTTTGTATAAAAGGCATGGCAGCTTGCGAGGGCATCTGAATTAGCCGTACGTTTGGAGGCAGCTGGAGTGGCAATCTGATTTGGGACGGCGTACCGACCACATTGGTCACGTGTTGCGTTGTGGCAGGGAGAATCTTGACTGGAACCTTTGGACCTGGTGTACTCTTGGGCACCACTATATCTGCGCCAGCCTCTGTCAATGAATCAGTTGTCTGTCCCACTTGATCAGACTTGCTATATGCATGGTCTTGTTTTTTTCCTGGAAAGAAAATGGGTAAAAATTACTTCATTCTGTCCGCTCAGATAAATAACTTCCATTTTGCACTCAACTCCGATCTTGAGGATTAAACCAACTACAGTAAACGTTCTTCTCCGACAGATCTTCTTTTAAACTACTGTAACTTTACTTGTTTATAATTATATTATTGGTGGTGGTGGGCCAAGTCTCTACACTTCTACAGTAGGCCTATTCCAAATATTAAAAACATTAAATTAAATTGCAAAATGCAAAGTAATTAATACCTGCACGAAGTTGCAGTGCTCATAATTACTAGCTCTAAGTCTAAAATCTTAATCAGAATGCAACAGATCTATTAATACTACACAGGGTGGAAAACTCGGAATATTATCTAAATGAGATTATTATTATACCGTAATAATAGTAGACAGGTATTAAATACCAATTCTAGGCCAGTTGCAAGCTGACTGAATAGTCTATACGCTGTAATTGTGCAGGTCAACAGCATATAATATGATGCCTACATCAATAATATTCTGTGAAAATATTGAAAATGTTCTCGTCGGAGTCCTCGCACACTATACTGGTACCAGTACTGTAGGCTAGATAGTGATCCCGGTAAGATATTTTGATGACATTGTGTGTGATCTATAAGTAGGGCCTAGAATTTTTAATATGTGTGAAAGCTGCAGCTGCTGGATCACGGGATTGTATGGGATCGCACACTACAGCCTACCTATTAGTCGGTATTATTCAATAGTCCTAGCCTATTCAATTCATACCTGCAGTTTCTTCTTTTTCTTGCAGCGACATTGCACTCACAATAACAGGGCCACTCTCCTTTTTTTCCATTCCTGTATTAATAAAATAAATTTAATTGTCATTAATCATTAAATAATCAAGCAACCTAAGGGACCGGGTATAAGTCAGTAATGTTACAACTTCTAGTGTCTTCTAGGTAGCCATGTAATATTTTGGCCAAATCTTCTAGACTAGGCTAGGCCCTGTGGGCTAGTCAAGAATCAAGATTGAGCTACAGAACTGTGTAGGCTAGTGTGTGTACATACTTTAGGCTATGTTCTGCGATTCTTACCTTTGATGGCGAAATGTGCAGAATTACAAATAATCTGCAGTAAGATATATTCGACTTCGACGAAAAAATAATTTACAGTAATTCTGTTAAATACTTCGATTTAATGGATTTGATGTTAGCTCTCAACTTTCAGCAATTTAAAAAGTCAAAGACTTACAAAATGGAAGAGCGTTCACTACTTCACTTCTGCAAACGCACGCCGAAAAAACAAAATGGCGGTATGGGTATGAAGGGATGCGTATATTAAATTATTTTTGCATTACATGTATTTTATTCGTTAAGTTTAGGTAATTATATTTCACGTTAACTTTAATATTATTTAGAATACTCTTCAAAGTCACTTGGAGATTTATAAATTAATCCCTTTTTTTAAGATAAAAGCCATAAAACCCGAGATAAAACCATATCGCTACTTTCTCAAGTCCGGTGTTATCCCGTCAAACCCCACGTTGTGAGTTTCAAAATGGCTGACTACTGAATCAACTAACGCTCATCGTTGAGTTCGTTGCTATTATAGTTTACACGCTCCTTGTTTCAGAGACTCGAGTTTCATCACTTTCGAATTTGTTTTTTTCAAGGGAACCTATTTAATCGCGATTAAAATCGGAAAATGTCTGGAAGTGGATCGGCGTGCGATGCGCCAGGCTGTAAAAATAACAGACGAACGAAGCCAGGCACGCCATTTATCAGTTTTCCTCTAGATCCTATGAGGTGAGCTTTATTATAACAAACGTACCTTAGCTAGCTTCATTATAACTTAGCAGGGTTACTGCATAAACAGCTAATGGCTACTTTTGTTTTATGAGGCCATAATTGTCTGACCAGCAGTGAATAATGGCCGGTGGTGGGTTCAAAATGAATACAGGTAGCTCTAGTGACAGGACCAGGGGTAATTCAAACACAACACTGTCAACGAGTTCTGTACTTCTGTTAAACCGGTATTCTATCCCATAAGCTAGGCTACGGTCTCAAACTGAAAGTGTCAAGCCTAGCCTATTTTAGTGCATCAAAGTGTTTACTATGCTATGCCTCTACCCCATTGATGTTGACGGTTTTGAATTTCCCTAGCGTTAACCTGATCTCAGAGTGTTTAATTAGATTCCTACCTAATCAGGTGTCCATAGACCCTACCGTATCACTGTGAATATATATTTTCTTCAACATATATGCTCTGATTGGAATGGCACGCCAGTAAGGAAGAATTTCTGATTCACACGACTAAGATGCCTTTACACCTGCATGACATATGTAACAATCGGAAAAGGGTCATAATTTATTGGCATTTACAAGTCAACATGGTAGTTAACAGTAACTGTGACATTAGAAGCTTTTGTTGTAAAATATCCATCAGATTAATTGTGTTATTTTATTTTTAGATGTTTTCAGTGGATTCTACATTGCAGAAGAAAAGATCTGTTAGTTAAGACTCCAAGGCAGATTGCAAAGGAACACAGCATATGTGCAGATCACTTCACTTTTGAAGCATTTCAGACAGAAGGAAGAAAACTAGCTAAAGATGCCTGCCCAGTGCTGTTTTACTTCAATGGTAAATATAGAGTGTTAGGATCCGTATTAAGCATTTCATAATGCTTAGTTTGGGAGCAGCTGCAGTGGTCAAGTGGTTTTAGCTTGCTAGCTTGACAATCTTGAGTTTCAGCCCTTGTGGGGCAAAAACTTTAGGTACCTTCCAGAGTTTTCTCCCAAATATTTGGAGTAGGAGGATAATCTGCGCTCGTGTCGATTGTGGCACGTTAAACCCATTGAAAGAAAGGACATGATCTATTTTAAAAATCGGGGTCATTTTTCTCTTACGGAATCACACTGCCTCAAGGATGATGGAAAAACAATAACCTGTCACCCCTATATTTAAAATAGACATGTCCAGTTTTGTCTCAGAAATTTCAATGGCTTTTCCCGGTCGAATTAGGATCCTCTCAGGAGTGGAATATCTTCTTTGGCCAATAGCCTACCTAGACCCACCACCCTTTTAGGGTGACCAAGGAGTTTGGCGCGTGTAATCCACCCTGCCCGCGCCAATAATCCTTAAGCTTGGTTTTCATTGAGTGCGGTTGCCTTGCGTTTGGTTGCGTTTACCGCTCTGATTGGTCGAAACCCGACATTCCAAGTATTATGATTGGTTACAACAGCATATAGTAGCCTACTTAATTTTATATTGGCAAGTTTTCTCTTCTGTATAACCTACTGGAAGTAAAAAAAACGTCCAGTTATGTTATTTTTAGCCTTCCATTGTATGTTACATGTTGATAACGGACGTTACAACCTTTGTTTATTTCAGGTAATGATCAAGACTCAAAGCCATTAATTCCAGGTAACATAATTGACAAAATGCGTGAACTCTACGTAAAGGCTCCAGCGAATTTGCCTGAAAATTTTACAGCAAAAAGCATCAATGAGCTCGTGAACTACCTCGCAGAACTGAAGGTTAATATATATATTTTTTTCTAATTACACTAATCACCAATTTGATGCCACCATGCATTCTGTAATCTGTATGGAGCAAATGGATTCGTTAGGAGACAAACTTACTACTGGATAAATGAAAAAAGACAAATCATCCAATCCATGCATTGCTCTGTGGTTTCAGACTAACCAACTGTGTTAGGTTAAAGATACAAACAGACGTCATACAAATACCATGTGTAGGGTGACCATTCGTCCACGATTTCCGGGGACCGTCCCCGATTTCAGCCTGTTGTCCCCGGCCCAAAAATGTTCCCGGAAACGTCCCCGATTTCCTTTTTTTTTCAGTACGAGTGCTGAAAAATGCACAAATTTTGACTTCAATTTAAAAAAAAAATTTCTCAGCAAAAGCCAAAACAAAATATTTTTATGAACTTGTTTAAATTTCGAAATCTCTCCATTTATTGAGAGGATAGTTTTAAATAGGCGCGCCCTTTCTATAACCTTTGTATACAGTAAGAGAATTGACCCTTCGGGCCGCATTCTACCCTCTCG
Source organism: Scolopendrellopsis subnuda (assembly GCA_034694405.1). NCBI lineage: Eukaryota > Metazoa > Arthropoda > Symphyla > Scolopendrellidae > Scolopendrellopsis > Scolopendrellopsis subnuda. The sequence continues at coordinate 5,629 of JAQFYH010001158.1, forward strand.
CGGGCCGCAGGTTGCCGACCCCTGATCTATGGTATCGAATGTAATTGAAAAGTCGAAAATTTTGTTTTTACAGAACCCTAGTAGTAAAGGAAATGATTCGCAACCTTCCAAGACAGTCGACCCTCCCGCTTCCAATGTGCAGGAAACACCCAAGTCAAGTGGCAGAATATACGCCCCTTGTCCTCTGTCACGTCGAAAGAGGAGAGCCACGCCTAGTCCTGCCTCGTCTCCGAATAAGACCAGTCCGACAGAACCAATACGAATTACAGACAAGGAAGAAATAAAAAAGGTGATCAAGTCGTGCAATGTAAAACTGCACAAACTGCCCCCTATGGTTACTCCATCGGCCAAGATCAAAGTAGTTCTGACCCAACCGAAGACTACGCCCGCCCCTCCAGCTCCAAGGAAACCCCTCGTCACCATAAAACCGAATGCGCCAAATTCAAGCACAATCCCGAGCATCCTAAAGCGCAACGTAAACATACAACCTGCTGCTGCTGCAAATGCAACCAAGGCTGTACCGATTGCGGCTTTGCCGAAAAGCGGGGTGATGCCAATGTCCATCGCGGCATTGCCACCAAACGTACGTTTCATGCTGCCAGCGAACGCCACCGCCGCCGGTCCAGGTTTGGTGTTTACGGGACAGGGACCCCTGACTAGTGCCGCCGTGCCGTCGAACATACAGTTCGTAACTCAACCTACGGCGACCATTCAACCAGCTCCGACGCCCATCAAGATAACTCGAAGTGCGGGAGTTCAAGCCAGCATCGAGGACGAAAATACCATCGTCCAGTTACAGCATAAGTTGAACAAACTAAAGTACATGACGCAGAACTATAAGCAGCGACTGGGGAAAGCGAGAGTTCTCATGCACAGGATTCGATGCAGAGCCAAGGAGAAACAGGCTAAACTGAGGTCGGCCTACAGTTCGAACGGTGTCCCCGATTCCTCCAGAGAAGAATTTGCCGAACGCGCGAAGGGATTCTTAAATTCGGACGTTTCCCAGAGCCTGTTCTCCATGCTGATTCGCAACGGGGGGAAACAGATGGAAGAACGACAGTGGACCGAAGAAGACCAGAAAGTGGCCAGGGCCATCCTCAGCGAAAACCCGTCAATATACGAGTACACCCGCCATCTGTTCGCGCTGCCTCCTCCGGAGATAATCGGGGAAGACATGGAGCTCTTGCTGTCAAATCTGGCGCAACCAAATAACGCGGGAAGTAAAGCAGCGGGCGACAGATCCGATTCGAACGTGGTGAAAACCGTCGTGTACACGATCGATAACCACGGGGAACAAGATCCGGCCGCCATCAACGAACTGTTGGGATCGGTCGAATACGTCACGCAACACGGCGAACACGCGCAAGGCGCCGAGGGATATCAGACCGAGGAAAACGTCATCCTGGAAATTCCGGAAGGGAGCGTGGTCGAGAATATCGACGAGTGCGTGCCCATGATACAGAACGAAGACGGCTCGAGGGTTTTGATTTGCAACGAAGGTGGCGACGCCGTCGATTTAGCCGAACACCCAATGCTGCAACAGATTTTACAACAGTCTGGTATGTTGGGTTCAAATTACGTCGTGTACTTGCAAGAATAAACTTCCAAGTCACGTCTTTTTTGTATTTTTCATCCGAACGTGTATCAACTACTATTTTTTTACGTTCTTTTTACCCTAATAATTTCCAGCTACAAGTTAATGGTTTCCACGTTGTATCATTCGCAGCTTGAACCCCCACCCCGGGTTAAGATAATCGGGTGTTTTTTTAGTTGACGTTATATATTCGTTGTTTATCTTTATACTGCGAGAATTTATTGTAATGATAAAAAAATTTGTTTGTAACTACGCATGACAGTTAAACTAGTTCTATAGCATATTCTGTACAGTAACTAATCTACTTCGCGAATTTAATGAAAAGACGCGTTTTATTAAAAAAAAAGTGAATTGATAAAGAAGGTGAGGTGTGTAACTCACTTTATTGTTAGCCAAAATGGCGTAGACACTTTTTCGACAGTAAGTAATGTTATATTTTGATAAAACGCCACTATGTACACTTAAAAAAGAATAGTGTGAAATACTCCATAAGGAACACTGTGTAACTAAAATGACGTAAGGTATAATAAGCAATGCGTAATCAACCATCTAAAATGCGCGTATATCGCATTATACCTCAATAGCAAGAGTGTTCGGTCTGCAACCGTTCTCGTTGACGGAAATTGTTGAGCCATGTACAATATTTCACAACAACAAAAAAGATTAATTTCGCATTATGTAGTTTCTATCGAAATAAAATGTTTGTTAAAATAAATATATATTCGTTATCGTTCTTCTAGATAGTGCCGCCGTGGCATTCCCTCGAAAAAGACGTCCCGAGTCGAGCGAAATTCCGAAACAAGCGCTTTTAATTTACTGGCAGGAGATCGATAGAGCGCGTGGGTTGTTTTTACTTCCCATGCTTTGTACTGTACGTTATGAAAAGAAAGAGTAATAGGCCTAGTTTTCTTTCGTTGGTGCCTTGTATTATTAACATTTCACTTAATTATTGTTGAACATTTCTATTTCTTTTCGAGACGTCCCGTGATCCCTCCTGCTGAGAATGGTTAGCAGCACTTGAGATATTTTGCAGTAAGTTTATTTAAACAGCTTACCCGAAGTGTAGTGAACGGATGGTTACCGGAAGTTACCGTATTGGCGGAAAGTTACCTCTCTGGGAACCCTGTGGATTTTTTCCCCCTCAACCGGTCCGTTTCTACGGTCTATGTCATGGATTTACCGAAAAGGGCAATTTTCTCGACTGTAATAAATGTTTTAACCGGGAGCATGGTGTACCGTACCCACATCCCGCACTCTTAGGCCCTGCATGGGTAAGCTCCCGGTACCAAAATATTGGGAAACTTCAGCATATTCACGAGGGTTATGAAGGATATTCCGATGCGTAACAATATTGTCAACGTTTGTCGGAAAACGGAGTGACAGAGACATGCACAGCATTTGAAAAAAAAAATACAATTCAATTTAATTTTTAACTCCACACAATTAAAATGTTATAATATACAACAATATGATTTCTATAATATATTAAATCCTCAAAACAAGCTTAAAATCCAATATTTGGTTTATAACTTAATATACATTTATGCGTTTAATAGCAAATTATTCTCGTTATTAAACTGAGAATGTGAATATTTTGCAACACCCATAATCGAAATCTTCAAGGAAGAATGATGCGCATCAGTAGCCCTGATGCGCATCGTAATTCCTTGATTCAGTAGGTTTTAAAATAAGCGGCGTCTATATTTACACGATATGGTATGTAGCCTATGGTACAGTACAACAATATTATTTTGTACACAACTTCTACCGGTATCTGTGTTGTGAATTGTGATCCTGCCACTCCTATGCATCCGATTTAACCCAGTTACGGTATTGGTTTGATTTTCTATCAACTTTATCTCTATTGCATTGGCTGCTGAAAGTTAGTACGGACCATCGAAACGTAGGCCTGCAGTTGCATCTCTCCTTTGGTTCTCACAATGTTTATTATGGGACCAAGGACTTATTTTTCTGATGGGACATATAGGCTGTTTAGGCTACATATTTTTAAACACTAAAATTTAAATAAGTCAAAAAGAGTGATAAATAATGTCGAGATAAAATTTCTCTATAAATATAACATGATTTAAAATAGTAAAATCGTTGATGTGTAATGCAATTATGCAAGTAGCCTATCTTTTTAAATATACCGTACCAGTACGAGCATATAAGAGCATTACCCACACACTTTTAAGAGAGCTTTGGAGCAACCGGGCTTTGCTTATTATCAATTTAATTTATCAGGTCGATTTGGATTTTCACAAAAGTTTAACGAAAATATTGGAGAATATGCTGCCAATCGTCAAACCCAGAACCAGGAAGAATGTCATCACAGTTCCAGCACGCTCTTGATCTTGCGAACTAACCATTCTGTAAAACCAAAGTTCGAAACATGTAAAAGGGTTATTTTATCATACTTTCCCCCATAATTACATGGAAACTAATTCATTTCAACAGATACCACGAATCACTCGGTAAAGAATAGTTAACTTAAACTGCTTTATCTAGCGCCACTATCAAAACTCCGTAGACTAGTTGGTTAGTGTGTACGCCTGGCCTCGTAACTCAACAGTTGCAGGTTCAAACCCGGCTGCTACCACTAGAACGGTGGGAGACATATGACCGGGGTAGCACCTATAGCTATCCCCGTTATAGGGCAAGAGCGAATAATTTCCCCCGGAAATTATTTGCTCTTGCCTCTTGGTTAGGGTAATTCCCACAGTCCTACCAAAAGATTCATTAGACCTAGGGCACAAACTTTATGTAATTTATATGATTGGTTAGGATTGAAATATTTTTGTGGTATTGAGTTTCATACAAATACTTCAACACATCATTAAAATGATGGTTCAGTTGCGTTAATTTTTATTTTTTACAGACTTACTTAATCTTCAGCGAAATTCGTCAAAACAATTATTATTCTATAAATCGCGAAGTGCTCTCCTGAGGATGTTAGTTGACATTATTTAGAAATAAAATGCTCGATTTAATCCTCAAAA
>JAQFYH010001159.1:0-10219 GCA_034694405.1 Scolopendrellopsis subnuda
CTTTTTTCGACGAATACATTAAAGTTTACAATTGTTTGATATTTCGGCATCCTATGGGTGCCATCTTCAGAAAAAAAAAATGGACTACGTGCTCTATATCCTTATTCTACAGGAAGTGCAGTCTGTACAGGAACCTATCTCATTTCAACCTTTTTGTTGTGACGTCAAAATGCGTGGCAAACACGCTGATTGGTTGTTTTATAGTTTGAAATTTAAAACTGCCCAATTATCAACGGTCGCCATGGTAACATGTGGAGTTGATAAACGGCACAAAAGTAAAAAAACTTTGGGAAAATAACTAATGTTTTATTATTTCTAAAATATTATTGCAAAATATAATTATTTTATAAGTTATCAGTTAAATTCAAATGCCAAAAATAGTGCTGTATCGAACAATTTTCGTTGCGAACGAAAATAGGAATATTTTGTTATATTCCCCCCAAGCGCTATCCTATGGATTGCGCTGGGGTGGACCGAAGCTGATCCTTTGGCTGACTCCGGTTCCGAATTTTTTTTCTATGTACAAATAGCGAAAATATTTTATTCCTCGAATAATTATAAGAATAAGAAAATTAAGAATTTTGTAAGAATAGGAGAATATTAATTCATTTTTAAAGATGACTTTTTAAACTCCTACTTACTCCATCATAGATGGTTCCTTCGTTTTCAGGATGTGATCGGTCAGGATCCAAGGCATCGACATTTCGATCGGGAACTAAATATAATAATGATTATTAATTGACTGTTCTTGCAAACGCAATGAAAACAATATCAAGTGCAACAAAGAATGTTAAAACTATCACTCTATCAGTAAAATAAATTATAAATAATAAAAAAAAAAACATCTGTTCCAATTATTTACTTACGTCGTTTACAAATAAATTACAGACAATAATACTTCTTGTTATAATACAGTTTTTGTGTGTGATATTTTAGTATGGCAACGTTAATATTTTACAAATAAAATTAGTGCACCTGAACAAAAAAGTTGAAATGAAAAGAGAGAAAATATTTGAAGGTTTTAATTTAGAATATGATGTCAAGAACTCGGTTAAACAAAATAGTGAAGATATTTTTAAGAGTTTTCCAAAGAAATTAATTTAACGCTCGCGTAGCGAAAAAATAAGCAAAACAAAAAAGCGATATGCCAATAATTTCGAGAAATTCGGCTGCAAGCTGTATTTCCGCAAATAGGCACGAAATGTTTCATATTAAAATTGTTCAGCAAAGGTATAACGTGTTTATAGTACAGTAATTCGAAATTTATTTAGCTGTCGATAAAAGATAATATTTCTTTATTTCATGCAAGCATCTTCACTTGGACTGGGTATTGAAGGACTATGAAGCTTTTTGTTCCAATAAGGTAATACCTACGTGGTGCAATCCAAAAGTAAGGACCGTTTGCTATAACTCCGTAAATACTCAACCTATCGCAATCCCCTTGCACACCATAATAATATGAACCTTTGGCTAGGTGCTTGCAAAATTTCAGACTCCTAGGACAGTTATTCTCTATTCTATGAACATTCTCGCAAAGGCTTTTTTTGACACTGGAAAATCGCTGACCCTCGAGTAGAACGCGATGGATAATTCCTAGCTAGGGGTAAATTTTTGAAGTTTCAAAACAGCCAAAGGTCGAAAGAAGTTCGATCTATGAGAATAGGGTAGTTGCGGAACTGTTTCGCTGTGGTTTTCGGTTAAAATTTCGGTGAAGACGCAAGCAGGGTATTGAGGCGCATTTTCCTGGCTGAAGTTTGAAGTTGGAATTGGTCATTCTGGGAAGATGCTATTCGATTCCAGGTAAAACCTCATGTTCCTAAAGGCTTCTATAAATCTATCCTGTGAATATTTGACCATTTGGAACCGGGTTAGTCAGGATTAATCCCTCCATATCCCAGGAAATGGTTCAAAATCTCAAAAAAATGGCCCAAAATCCCTAAAAATTGTTGTTCATTTGCTTTTCAGGGCTCCCTGCCACCTTTTAACAGGCGAGACCTCTAGAGAATTATGCCTTTCGAGAGACAACAGTTACCACCAACATCATTCAACTGCCTATGGATATCGGTTTTCTTTTCCCTTTTGCCGAGAGGAACTTTCTATTCTTCAATATTAAAAAATTCGTGTTTTTTCCCCCGTGTCAAAAAAAAAATGTCTTTGCGCGAATGTTCATAAAAACGAGAATAATTGTCCTAGAGGTCTGAAATTTTGCGTGCACCAAAGGTTCCATATTATTATTATGGTGTGCAAGGGGATTGCGATAGGTTGAGTATTTACGGAGTTATAGCAAAACGGCCTTTACTTTTGGATTGCACCACGTAGGTCCTCGGTTAACTTCAGTATTGTGTCACTTACTGTTTAGAAGCGGTACTAACTATAAACCACATATTTATATGGTTTTTGATTGTACAGAAGCTCATTTTGGCAGAAAAGACGCTTCATATTTGCTTTCTTCAGCCTTTGGAACTTACCGCATTACGGTATGCAGCAAAATTGTTTTATCGTCGGCCAAAGCATTCTTTAAAATATTGCAGAGAGGGAAAAGGTTGAAACGATAAATGGGAAAAACTAAGACAGAAACATTCCTACACACATAATACGGTACGAATGGAAAACGGAGCTGTTTGTATTTTGTAAATTCACCTGGATGCGCTTCTCCATCGTAATAATTTCTGTGCACTCTTCGTTATGCTGATGATCAACCATACACTTCTATCGGACAGAAATCAAAAGCAAAGCTTAAACACCCCAACCAACACCATCCACACACCACCTCCCGCCACACACTCCCCGAAAAACCACATTCCTCCTTCGCGCGGTGTATCTCAGGTTTGTCGCCTGCAGAGTAGAGTATGTGCGACTAAAATAAACCAACAGTAAACGTAATTCAATTCATTATGTAGCAAATTCGGCAGTTCAATCTTTCCATCACATATAATTGGACATCGATATTATAAATATATTTCCCAGTTATATTACCTGTACAAAAAAGTAAAAAATCGTTGACAGCCCCACTAAACACACTTGCTAACAACTTAGTTTGGTTAATAAATCTTGTAAAATACGGTACAGTACAGTATAAAATTCGGAATTTAAAATAAATAATTTGATGAATTTTACAAGCCAAAATAGAAATGATCATGCGAATATGTAAATAAAAATGCAGTTCTTATAAAATCTAAGGATTCCTCATGCAATATGAAAGGTAAAAAAAAAACTATTCTAAAGCAAACTATGTGGATGGCTCATAGATATTTAGCTTAAAATCATACTAATCAACTACTTTAAAACACTAATCTAACTAGCAGGCAAGTAAATAGAAAACTAAATAAATTATTAAATTCTATGAAAGACTTAGAACAAAAATGAGTAAACATTACAATTCGAAGAAAATGTTCGAAGTTAAAAGATGGTTAGTTAAAATGTGCTAATACGAATGGCCAAGTGCATAAAATGTAATAATATGGTACCCAGATATTAGTGTCGATTATTATTGTGCCCCATATTAGTGTTGATTATGCTGTTAGATTGCAAATGCATTCAATGCGTGCAGGCGCATGCCATTGTGCATGATCACAAACACAGTGCTTGAAAACATTGGTTGAACTTGGGAAACAGTGTATTACGGTAAGTTACATTTTTACAATTCACTTGATAAAATTAAACCCATCTATCATAGCACGTATACAGAAGTACAGATTTAGTCCCCATTTGTGATTTTCAACATTAACTACTATATTTCTCATCTCATCTTCAAATCCGCATAATCCACGAAAAGGGATGCCACTCTTCGTTAATGAGGTGGTCACTGCAAGTGGATGGCGGATGCACTGGTTGGGCGATGCAAGTTGCCACCCATGAGCAGAGGATCAATATTTTGTAGGTAAAAATTCTGGGTGTCACAATCGATATGAGCACTGATAATCAGTCTTCCTGCTCCAAATAATCAGAAGAAACACTGGAAGTTCCGGGTATATCCCCCGGAACATGAACTCGGGAACTTCAGGTTAGCGAGCGGCGTGCTAATACCGCAGCTTCTGCAGTTACATATAATTAAATTTATTGAAAAAAAAAACCGTTCAATCGTTCATGTCAATAATTACTGACCTGGATTCTTCGACCCATCGTCATTTCGAGGTAAAATTCACGATACCAAAGTTGGGAAAGGTCGCAGCACTGATGGAGAGTTTCTAAAATTAAAAGATAATAATATTCAAGAACTTTATAGATTTCAGAAATTACAGGTACCGTAATAAAATTACCTGTAATAGCCACTGCTAAATAATTTATTTACCAAAACCCCGCTGCTGTGGAAAATTTAAAAAAGCTGACCGAACTGTTATCAGAAGGATTTGACTTACCACTGTAGTTTAGCAAATAGTTCCAATAGAAAGAGTTCTTGTGAAATTGGTCAATGGCGATCAAGTAAGGTCCGTCGATATCCTTTCTGAGCGTCCGTTTGCCACCAGACTTGTCGGCGATCAGCGATTCCAGCATGGTGCGAACCATGTAAAGCTATAAATTTAACCGATTAGTTTCTAACGATTTACGAACGTCACAAATGAGTGCAACCACTTCGGGAAGAAATTGCGAGGGAATATGAAAATCAATGTCACCTGAGTGTAAGAAGGTCCGACGTTGCGCCGAGGAACTTTAATATCGAATCCGTTGTCTGGATCTTTCTTTCCTTTCAACGCGGGATCGTCCAGTGGTTCTCCGCCTCGTAACCAGTCCGCGCAAGTTTCGCGGACTGAAGCAACGATGCTGAATAATAATAATAAAAACTTTAAAATACGAAATAACAGCAACGCTGCAGTAAATGAGCCCCTCGATCACTCAAAGTGAATAGAACAAACAGACAGCAACTGGGTAATCTGACAAAGAAACAAAATAAAAATCACCTTCTGATGAGGTCTTTCTTGTTCTTCACCGCTTTCCTCAGCGGTTCTCGCAGGGTCAGTTGCACGAAATCTTGCAATTCGGCGTATATGCTGCGACGAATGGCGTCGGTGAAGATGCTCTCCATGTGGGCCATCAGCACCTGAAGTTCTTTTATGACGGCTATGACTTCTATCAGGGCGAACTTCTCCTCGTCCGTGTAATTGTAGCGGGTCGCCTGAGCATTCGAAAATAAGTCAAACTCAATCGTAGAACCAGCGATCGCAAGTCGCAAATATTATAATTTTCGATTTTAACTAGGACCTGCGAAATACATTTTCACCGAGTCTGCAATAGAAGCGATATCGCCATAAACAGTCTCGACGTCAGAACTTCTAACGCTGACACATGGTTAGTGTTTTCAAATTTCCCGAAAGAAAATAACGCGCGACAGTTACTCGCACAAGTTATTGTTTTCTCCTTTAAAATTTTTAAAATTCCACCGTTCTAAGTTTTGTCGCTTGTGAAGGTCTGCTCCAATTAGCGCTAGTCCAACAACTTACTCTTTCGTATTCTTCTGCTTCAGGTGGGCAGTCTTTGTTCTGGTGATGGTCGGTAGGATGAAGTAATTTCCAGGAGTACTGAAATTTTTAAAATTGCATCATGAAACTAAATTGTTGCCGAGTCAACAAACAATATTGCGAAATGACAAAAACTTACAAGTTCCGTGACGACGGAAGTCCAGTCAGAGAGTAACTGGAGTCCACGCAACGCAAGTTCCATTATTTCTCGATTTTCCGAATCTGTTCGCGGAGTTTCCTTGTACGTCGTCGTCACCTGAATAAGAAAAAAAAAATTTTTTTTTTGTTTGTTAGAAAAAAAAACAAAAAAACAAAGTTAAATATTTTAACTATTAAATTAAACGAGTTGCAAGAACAATATTCTCAAACCTCGTTGCTGTATCTCGCGAGTTCCGTTATGTATTTGATGTGATCCTCGCGGATGGGCGCCAAGTGCTGCATAAGATCAGCCTGGATAGGGGGAGAATTGGCACTGCACAGCGGCCATTTCGACGAGTCAAAGTGAGGACTCTTCTTTATGTAGTTGAACGGCGCGATCTGCATGTCGCCAAAGAGTGGAACAACCTCCAATTGCTGTAAAATAATTTGTTGATTTAATTTTCGTTAAACCAAATTAATATAAAGGTCTGAAATCGTTTCCTACCATAGACAAACTAAATTAAGGGGCCAGACCAGGTCTCCGGCCAATGAAGCTAAATTTCAATACATTTTCTTTTCTCTGTTTCGTCAAAGTATTCCTATTTTCTCAGAATTTAACTCGTGCTGCGACGCGTTCAGTTCTGTAAAATATACATATCGCTTGCGCACTGTAAGCCAGTGCGCGCGATCGCTGCGAAAATAGGAATACTTTGACGCGAATGAAAATATAAGCAATTATAAATTATATATATATATATATATATATATTATATTGGTCTGCTGGTACAATCCGTGATAGATACGAAGAATAAGCTTATTCCTCCATGTCTCCTACGGATAATTTTACTGCAATTCTTCTCTTTAATAGCTTTTCTTTTCTTTTCCAAACAAGACGGGATTGTACAACAAAGGATGCTTTTTAATAAAATAATATAAAATAATCAAAAAACTAAATATAAAAAAAAAACTACCTTCAGAATTTTGTCTATTCTCGTTAAATTTATTCTTTTCTTTTGGTCCATTTTGTTGATGTTGCAAAGTTCGCCATCCATCAGAAACAAACCGAACCCCATCACCTACATTCAAATGCAAATTATTCATTATTGTAATTACAGTAGTGAAAAACAATATCTGTCATCTAATTTCCCAATCCGCATTATCATTTCGCGTAGAAGGGAACGGGGTATACCTCAACGCCTCCGCGGTCTCCTTAATCGGTGACGGGTAAGCTACTGAATATTCCACCTGATTTTGCACAGAAAGATCCATCCATCCATTTATCGCGCCCGCGTATTCTCTACGCCTACGTCGCGGGGGCAGCAGTGACGCAGTCCCAGGAAAAACCCAAGGCAGCAAATTTAAAAATAATTGCAGACTATTCTGAGTTCTCTTGCTTTAGTTTAATCAGGAGAAAAACCTAACTGGTCACGAACCCTTTTTGGGACCCGAAGCAGTGAGTGTGGAGGCTAATCTTTCGGCCACTGCAGCTCCGAATAAAATAGCTGTACAGTTTCCCGATCATTCCCGCGACTGACCTTGACTAGCATGTGTTTTTCGGCCGGCGTCAAGTACATTTTGTTGTCATACATCATCAGGGCGATGCTGACGACGTCAGCCAGCAGTTCTTCGTAACCGAGAATCTTTTCCAGATTTTCTTTTAACGTGTCTCGAATCTTGTTCTGAGTTGCCAGAAACATCGACAGATTCTGCGATTCTTGAAGAGCCTGAGAATCGGCCATCACTTTCAGAAACTGCGCCGCTCTAGAAAGAAACAAGGTTTTACATACAAGAATTATTTATGGGTCTCGCCTTTTCAAAAATAAAGCAACAGCATTCAAATAATTTCTCACAGAGGAGTGGTTCCTCGTTTTCAAACAGCTGCTGAGCGACACAGTAGCTCATCTCGCCTGCGACACTGTATAACTGTATTTATAGGTAAAAAGTATTGCCTGAACTCGTAGTCCTCCACTCTAAAATTATTTTGTAGCAAGTCCATCGACCTTCTTTCTGGACCACTGATCATTTTTTAATTAATTTCTTATTATTTAATAGGCAAATGAAAAATTGCCTAGATGCCATATTTCTCAGTAAACAATGATAGAAATTTAAGATGAATACGATCAACGAGGCGTTATTGGTTTATACTTCTTTTCACGGAATAATAACCTTGAACCATATAAATTGTCCTAGCTTGAACTATCGTACGCGCATCGTCGTAGACCCACGATAAATGACAAAAATAATATTCCTTGTTCGAGGAGAAAAGGTTTATCCGGAGAAACTGGACTCGTGGTGAGATGTGTTTCGTTATGAAGTGCTAGCAGAAAAATACCAATTTTAGCTGCTAGTTTGGATTCCTTTTCTCAAGTGAATTCAGCCGAAATACTTCTAGACCAAATTATCAGTATACAATATTTTTAAATTCTAAAATGTTACCTTCTGTAAGTGGAATAATCGTTTTTCACGCTGGATTTCATGTTTTTAAGTTCGTCCAAAACGGCGAACATGTTTATGAATTTTCCCAGCGTTAGAAGATACGCTTCGGAGACGAAATCTTTCCGTTTCTCGGCGTGACACAATCGTCGAACTTCGTCGCAGAACCTTTCGACCGCTTTTCGCTGCAAATAAAAACGGTTCAAAACGTAAAATATAAAAAAATGTGCTACTATTGCGATTTTCCAATTCATGGCAAGAAATAGTTCCATTTACCTGGAAGTACATGAAGTTCAGCAGTTTGTTTACTTCGGGTGCTAGAACTTCCACTGTCTTTTCGTAGATCTCTACTCGGTTTGGTTGTTCGTTGGACTTGGGTTGCGGAATGGCTCGCGAGCAACATCTCCACGTGTAGAGCATGACAGCGTGCTCCTCTCCCTCATCCAACATCTCATTCTAAATAAAAATTATAATTTCAATTACCTTTTTTAACTTTGTTCCATCAACAACAATATTGAATTATTATTATACACTTGGTTTCATAATTTGTTCTAATTTTTACTTACCAATTTGGAATGGACTGTCGCTTCTTCTATGTATCGTGCCACGCCGGTTATGAACGCATTTCTGTCCTCGAAATTTGAGCTACAGTTGGCAATGTAGGTGATGGCAATTGGCTGTGCTTCAATGCTTGGCTGCATGTCGGGCAGTGGCAATTCATCCAGCACGTCCACGTTGGATAACGCGTCGGCCAAAGTGACTTTCTCTGCTGCCATTATGTCTGAAAATGAAAATGTACACGTAAAACTAACTTTGTTCACGGGTATCCCTTAGCGGTTCTTCCGTTCTTGATAGTAACCCACCATATACTCTACAATATGGCACCCTGTATGTTATTAAGGGACCAATGGTAAATAATTTGAAGATCACCTAGCCTACGTTGTTTGTGCATTTATAAATAAATTCTTCTTAAAATGCAAGCAATAACTAATATAAAATCTAGTTAATTGATTTCCATGCATTTATGAATTCAATGACTCACAGCAACCAGTGTTCGGTAATGGTAATGGAAGTAATGGAAATGTAATGGACCTAATGGCCATAAATATGAGTAATGGTAATTGGCTGAAATTTTTTTCCAGTATTAAATGGTAATGGTAATGGGTAGTTTTTCTCTCCAATAATGGCCATTACTTCCATTACTGTACCCATTACTTCACGAGGTCAAATCAGTCAAGCATGATCTGAAAAATATACCAAATGCCAATGTTTTTAAATAAAATTAAAAAGATATCAGTCGATCAGAATTAGGGAGACATTCCCTATCCCCCTAGAAAAATGTCTCGTGTCGTCATGTCTGACTTGATTGTTAACTTTCTGAAAATTTTCTTTTTTTACAGCAAAAATATGCCTTTATATAGTAATGGTAAGGGTAATATGTATTTCGCGAGTAATGGTAATGGACTATATGGGTTGAAAAGTTTTTCCAGTAATGGTAATGGTAATGGGTGGTTTTTACATAAAGTAGGCCCCTAATGGTAATGGTAATCATTATTGAAAATTTCACCCATTATCGAACACTGACAGCAACAGGCTGAGCAAATTAAATAAAATCATGTAGACACTGCAGTGAAGCATCAAGCATCTAGCTTAGTCCAGTAGCAAACTGGGCAACAAAACGGTGGTCAGAGGGCAATTACGTAGCCTACGTGATGTCAGCCAATTCCAATTGCCAAGCTAAGGTTTTGTGCTGATTCTGACATCACATATATAGGCTTGCCATTGCTGGTTGCCATCACGTTGATTGGCTGCCAGTTTTTGTTGCGCAGTTTGCTACCTTACAAAATAAAACTCACCAGCCATATTTTCCGATATTTTAAACATTAAACAGTGTGCAGGTATAGGCTAAATGTATGAATGTTTGGTTCTGATTTCAGATTATATTGTCAGGCACTGTGCAATAAAACTATGTACACCCATGCAACATCAATCCTCCATGTGCTTGCTGCAAACTATAAATAAAGAAAAGTGCTTTTAAATTAAAACTGTAAAACATTAACATGCCCCATATATAGGCCAGCCCATGCATAATAACAGTACCGTATGGTACACATTTGGGCAGAAGTTCACTTTATCGGAACAACACGGTGCGCGCCATTCTGTTCTGCGGGAAAAAAGGTTCCGTTTTACAT
>JAQFYH010001160.1:0-10218 GCA_034694405.1 Scolopendrellopsis subnuda
ATAACAAGCCCTTCATTGTGCTTGTTATGAAATGCAAGAATAACAAGGATAAAGTCGCAAAAGCGTTAGGAACGCGGCATTAACGGATTATTTTTCCATCAAAAATAAACCGTTTTGACCAAAAAATGGGCATTTTGCTATATAGCAATCTTGTTATGAAGAGAATCACGAAAATTGGGGCCCTGGCGGGGTTACCCCACACCCATCATTCCATGCTGTAGAATTTTTTTGCAATAATATTTTCTCTAAAATAATGACGTTTTCGAATTTGGGTTTTTTTTTTTTTGCAGAGATCTGATAGTATAGCCAGACTGTACGATTTGTCGGACGAGCCGGACAGGCGAATATTTCTCGATCGCCTTCTTCAGTTTAATGAAGACAAGGGAACCGCAATCACTCAGTGTCCCACCATCAGCAAGCATCCTTTGGACCTCTACCGCCTCTATTACGGCGTACAAGAGAGGGGCGGATTCGTGGAGGTAACGAGAATGTTCTCTTTCTCTTTCTCTCGAGGCGGGGTTTCGAACCGCAGTCGTTTTAACTTTCCTGGGTTCGTTGTTTTCAGGTGACGAAAGCGAAATTGTGGAAGGAGGTAGCAGGGTATATCGGCATTGGAGCTTCTTCCAGTGCAGCATACACGTTGAGGAAACAGTATGTCAAGCACATTCTTCCTTACGAGTGCAAATTTGATCGAGGTGGCATCGATCCGCAGCCAATCATCTCACAGCTAGAATCAACGTCGCGAAAGAAGACGAAACCAACAGGTGTGTCACCGCCAGGTAAAAAAACCTTTTACGTGCAGTTAAAGGACCAAAGTGGCGGTGTAATACACTGTTAAAAAGATTAATAAATAAATAAAATTAGCTTGCTTGAGCCTTGAGATTGTCTATTTTTGAGTTTCTGAGACAATTTTAATTTATTTTACAAAGAATTTGAAAGTTGGCCTTCTCATTGGTTTAATTTGTCCTGAGAGGATGCAGATGACCAATCAGAGGGCCAGATTTCAAATTCTTTGTAAAATGGATTGAAATTATCAGTAACCGAAAATAATTTATTTATTTATAATCTCTTTAGAAAACGGGGAGTACCGCCAATGTGGTCATTTAATCTGATTTTCATCTTTTGCAAAATTTGACAGCCCTCAAAATTCGACACTGGACTTAAAAATTTGATTTCGATTTGTTGCAGGTTCTAGCAATTCACAGGATGCCTTTCCTCAGTCCAACAGTCAATCCATGGATGGGTTCCCCGGTCACTACGGACCTGGTGCTCAGTACAGTCAAGGTTCTACAGATCTCATGTCCCATCCGGGCGGTCCGGCGCCACACGGCGGCCCCATGATGGGTTCGGCGGGCGTCCCGTCCGGTCCGGACGGCCACCACGTGGTGGCGCATCATTCCGGAGGCGGCATGATGACCAATCACACCGGCGCCCCTCCCGCTACCGGCAACGAAAGCATAAGCGTACAAAACCCGTTCGCGGACGAGGTCCAACCCAATCGCAGCCAATATCCCCCGCAGCCCATGGTCAACTCGTATTACGGACCCGGGATGCAGCAGGGCGCGCCGCCCCCGCCCCAGCAGCAGCAGCCCATTCGGCCCCACGGACCTCCCTCCACTCATTACCCGCCTCAGCCGCCCAGTCAGGGGCCCCCGCCGGCGGGTCCAGGGCATTACGGGAGCTACAGCGCGGACAATCGGCCGGGCAACGACGACCAGATGGGCAGCCGATTTAGACAGGGTCAAATCATGAACCACGAGAGCTACGGAAACGGATACTCTCCCGGTTCTTATCCTCCGGTTAACCGGGCGTCGCCCGCCAACACTACGCAGTATTCGTACGGAAACCAATACGACAGAGAAAGGTGAGTGTCGCGTTTTTCTTAGGGCCCAATCTAGTTTGGCCATTGATCATCCTATTCTTACTATCCTTTCCTATTATTGTCGGATTTCGCGAGATTTGAATTATATGTCCTAGTTTTTACGTTTTATTTTCATATTAAGAGTTGTGTCTTGTGATTTCTTTGTGCCACCCACTCCTTTTGCTTGAAATCAATGGAAAAACAACTACTAAGAAAATAATTTAAAAAAAAACCTTACCGCCACTGCTGATTTTCAGTTCGAAACTTCTTGCATGAAAGAAGATCCCTATTTTGTAAATTCGAAACATTTTATAAAGAATTTCGAAACAAATTAAATTGTTTTCTTTAATCTTTATCTTCCTACAGCACAAATTTTGCACAAATCTTTAAAAAGCCGTTATGTTTAAATGCTAGTTAATTCTCAATGTTCCGACTTCCAACGTGGCAAAACGAAAATCAGTTCAATTGTTGGTCAAAAAACTATACTGTTTATATCTGAAATTCAACCAATTAAAGCTTTTCCTTTCCTGTCCCACGGTTTTGAAGACGATAAAAGAACACGTTGAGTTTAAACCATTGTTTAATCATGTCTTGCAGTGTAAACATGAACAAATTTGCGTTCGCTAGGTTTGATCAGCAACCTGGTAACGCCATGATTCGACCGGGAGTTCCGCCCAGCGGCGTAAGCAACGGTGCGACGCCTCTTCCTCCGACGCAACCGCCCTCTGCTGCCCCTCCCGCTCCAGTTGCCGATTCGTACGGCAGCCAGCCTCGATTCCCGGGTCCCCCGCAGAACAGCACAACCGGCCCCGGAGGAGCGCAATATAATCAGCCACAACCTAGACCGTACCCGGCAGGACCCCAGGCTCCCCATTCTGGATATCCTGGCCAAGATCAGTATCACTCCGTAAGTTACGATTTTATATTTTTAATAGAATGTACAAAACGCCAATGGGCTGTTGTGGTTAAATTTTATGGGATAGAATTCCAAAAGAGATCTGAATCAGGCGGCAGACCCAACTCAAATTCAAATGGAACCTTTCCCTTGAAAAAAATGTATTTTTATCCATTTTATCTGACGACTATAAAATTTAAAATATAAGAAAAACTAGACTAGAGATCAAAACTGTAACAAGATTCGTGGTTTCATTGATATTGATGAACGTTAAATTAATATTTTATTTTTAATTTATCTGATGGTATTTTTGTTTACCTGAATAAAGTTCGAAGGTGACTATACTCGGTATCCTCTAAATTTAATTAAATTTTCTTAAATTCAACAGCAGAATTACAGTGGTAACCAGCAGTCGATGTATCCACAAGCGAACAAGATGGTTCCACCGCCTCACGGTTACCCCATGGGACCTAAACGACATCCCGACTTCATGAAGCCAACTGACCAACAGTACGGCATGGGCTACGGGGCCCAGTCTACTCAACCACCGATTCCGGCCGGTCAGACCGGTAGTTCTTATCCAGGTAAATAAATCTTTTTTTTTTTTTCTCTTTTGGAACGTGTAAAAAAACAAGCTGATCTAAGCATAAGGGGTTTAGTACCCCGACGAAACCTATAAAACCAATAATCAATGGTTCCTCTCAGGAGTGGAATATCCTCCTTGGCCGATACCTCACATCGGACTCGCCAACCGATTGGAGGGTGGCGCATGCATCCGCCCTGCCCCCACTACCCTTCGAAAGAAGGATTAATAATGTGGGTTACAGTTGAAACAAACAATACTCGTAATATGGATACCTGCGTAAAGCAATACGGCAATGTATCGAGACTATATTGTAATTTCGATATTTGCTGATATAATCGATAAATATAAAGCATCTTTAAGCTGCAAAATTACACAAAATGAGGTTGATCTCGTGTCGTTTGGCCTCAATAATAACCAAATATTTCCTTTTTTTCTTCCTGCCAAAGGTTGGAGAGGAGAGGGACAATATCCGCAATATCCGGTTCAGAATCAGATGTCGATGCCTCCGAGAGACGACGATCCGCGGAACAGACCTCCGTCGAGTTCCGACATGTCGTCGGCGTCGACCGCGCCGGGAGGACAGTGGCCGCAGATGCAGCAGCAGAGGTTTCCGCCACCCGGTCCCGGATCAGGAACCATGCCGCAGGTACCGAGTCCCGCTCCGGCTAGTCCGAGCCAAGGGGTGGGGTCTACGGGTGGTCTACCACCTAGAATGAATCAGCGAATGTCTCCATTTAGGGAGAAACCAGGATATCCCATGCCACCTTCTAAAATGCAGGCAGTAAGTCCAACAGAACCAACAAAATTCATTTTTTGTAACCATTTTTTTTTCCTTCCAAAACCTCTTTGTTTGGAAATTCGGGTCATTTAACCAATATTTTTTTTACTACTGCATGTTTTTTACCCACTAATTTGCGATTCATTCTATATTTTCTTTTATTAATATTTATTAATATCTGTCTCACGTCAGCCGTTTTAATCCAGGGTTAATTTCCATATATAAAAACCTCGCTTAATTAATAATTTTTCTTTTTAAACTCACTATCAACCTCGTTTTTATCCCTAGAATTTTACAAATGTCCCCGGTCTCCGAACTAGTCTTTGAAAAATGGAAAATTATTAACAAATGGGGGATTTTTTTTTATGCGAGTTAAGTTTGGAATTTAAAAACGACGGACGTGAGATAGCCACTTAATTCTAGTTTTGCTGTAGAGTCTCGATATTATCTAAAGTTTTCCCAGCTTATAACACGTTGCTGTGACGGCATTCTCACGTCACACCACTCGTCTTACTAATGCTAGGTTTGATTGATTGAGCTAAAATGTTGATTTTCGGAGTGCGTAATTTTTATTTTAATTTAAAGGAGGTTCCAACTAGCAGGATTCAAAACAACCCTCTGTCGGCTTAGATAATAGCGACTCTACTCAATTAACCGAAATAAAGCACGAAATATTCGGTCAAGACTCGAGAGCTTTTGTCCTTTATTTAGTATTTCACATGTTGTAATTTTTTTTTTTTACTGCGCAACTGCAGCAAAACGAGCTACATCGGGGTGTCTACAAAATTAGCTTTAAATTTTCCCCTTCCTGGTATAACAATATCAAAAATCCAAAACGCTGTCGCATCACTGAAGCGAAAAGCGTTGATTAAAGCTGTCCAATCAGGCAAATTTACGAAGAAGCAGTCCCCGATGCAAGTAAAACGCACGACATCGATCAAACTTTTCTCGCAGTTTTTCCTAGAAAACGAGGTTTCTCTCATTTTCGTGCCGAAAGGGTGGGAATTAATGTCACATTTTTTCTTCTTCCTTCCAGGGTCCGCCACAAATGAACCTGCAGTATCAGCAGAAGCGAGAGATCAGTTTCCCTCCGGACACGGTGGAGGCCGTCACTCCGGTGCTGAGCAAGAGGAGGAGGATCATGCCCAGAGACATCCAACCGGTCGAGGCCTGGCGAATATTCATGGCGCTCAAATCGGGTCTGCTGGCCGAGTCCACGTGGGCGTTGGACGTCCTCTCTGTCCTCCTCTTCGACGACAACACGGTCCTGTACTTCAACCTGGCCCACCTGCCCGGACTCCTGGAGGTGCTCCTGGACCACTTCCGGCGGATCCTCATCTCCATCTTCGGCATCGGCGAGGAGATCGAGATCGGCTTCTGGCAGAAGGAGTGCGAGGAGCTGACCGACCCGAACCGCCTGTGGTACGACGTCGCCGAGCGTAAGAGCGACTACAAGCTGGACCTGGGCGTTCCGGGGAAGCAGGTCCGGACCACCGACACGGTGGTGCTGACCGGAGAGAACTACACGATGCGGTCCCGGCAGGGGAAGCAGGTGGGGATCGTCAACAGGAACGACGTCTTCGTCACTGACGACATCAGGAAGTGGGACGTCTACGAGGGATTCGTGTCCGGCGGCGAACACTGGCAGCTGGGCGGCGGCGACACGACGGCGCACGTCATCACCCACTTCGAGTCGGAGATGGCGGCGGTTCCGTTCGTCAGGCTGATGGACGACTGCACCTCTCCCTCCGATGACGTCAAAGGAGGAAACTGTGCGGTTGGTGGTGAGGGCGAGGAAGGTGTCGGAAGGACAGGAACGAAAGATAGTAGTCCGACGATAGACACGGTGATAGTTAAGCAGGAGCCCGCGGAGGCGGTTCCTTCTTGTGATACGCAGAACGGATGTGAGAAGAAGAGCCTTAGTAGTTGTGTTAGCTCGCGGCGGCCGAGCGCGGAAGACAAGTCGGAGAGTTCGTCGTCGAACGGCAGCAGCAGCAGTTGCAGCACCAGCAGCACGAGTTCGGAAGACGGCGGCGGGAAGAACGGCGAGAACGCGGCCCCCAATTGCGAGCGAAGGGCGTCGAAGGACGAAGGAAAAGCGGCGGAAAAACCGAAGGACGAGGTGAAGATGGAGGTCGATCAACCGAAGAGCGAAGGAGCCGAAATCGTGGACTCCAAACCCATCAAGGAGGAGAAGAAAGACGGTCCTCCGTCTCCCATGCCCGGCTGTTGCAAGAGGGTGCCGGTCAGCGTCAAGAGACGGAGTCTGGACGATTACGAGGACGAGGCGTACACCCGCGACGAGCCGGCCATCAACCTGGTGCGAGATTCCAACGACTCCCTCGCGCGGCGCTGCGTCTGCATCTCCAACATCCTGCGCAGTCTGTCATTCGTTCCGGGCAACGACTGCGAGATGTCCAAACATTCTGGCTTCCTGCTCCTGTTGGGGAAGCTGCTGCTCCTGCACCACGATCACCCGCTGAGGAAGAACGCGCACTGCAACTACGACACCGAGGAGGACACGACGGATCTGGCGGCCGAGAGCTGCACCAGTCTGAACGGGGAGAAGGAGTGGTGGTGGGACTACCTGCACCAGATCCGCGAGAACAGTCTGGTGACGTTGGCCAACATCGCCGGCCAACTGGACCTCTCCTGGTATCCGGAAGAGATCAGTCTGCCCATCTTGGACGGCCTCCTGCACTGGGCGGTCTGTCCCGCCGCCTACGCTCAGGATCCCTTCCCCACGTTGCCGGCCCACTCCGTCCTCTCCCCGCAGCGGCTCTCCCTGGAGGCCCTGTGCAAGCTGAGCGTCCAGGACAACAACGTGGATCTGATTCTCGCCACCCCGCCGTTCTCCCGCATCGAGAGGTTGTTCGGGTTCCTGGCGCGATCGCTGAGTCGCCAGGAGGACGTGGTCATCCGCGAGTTCTCGGTGGCGCTGCTGCACTACTTCGCCCAGGCCGACTCCATCGCCGCGCGTGCTATTACCTTACAGAACCCTAGTATTACCCTTCTGATAGCATTCCTGGAGCAAGCCGAACAGAATGCCTTGGGAGTGGCCAATACCCACGGCATCAACGCGCTCAGAGAGAATCCGGAACTGATGGGAACCAGTCTGGACATGATGAGGCGAGCGGCCAACACCCTGCTTCATTTGGCCCGAGTACCTGAGAACCGACCGCACTTCCTGCAACACCAGCACAGGCTGCTAGCTCTGGTTTTATCGCAGATTCTAGACCAACACGTTGCCAGCATTATTGCCGATGTCTTATTTGAAAGTTCTCTACCATCCGAACCTTCTTAGCCAATATTTTGTAGCTACGTATGATTCCATGTCGACAAATTTTTTTTGATTTAGGTTTGATGCAATATGCTAAAAAAAAAAATACACGCGTTACTTTTCGTCGCGGACGCTCTTTTTTAAAAGTGATGCGGACGGGAAGATAGCCAATCAAATCGCCTCCTATTTTCGGAGGTTCCATACACACAGCCTGGCGCTGTTATTTAAAAAAAAAAAGAAAAAAAATTATATATATATATATATTTAAGCAAGTCAAGTATTTCTTCCGACGTGTGATGGTCGCCCTCCCGAAATTTGTAAAGAAAAAAAAAAGAAGAGGGTAAAAAAAAAACTGGATTTACAAAAAAAAATTCCGTGAATATTTTATGGGATTTTTTTTTTCGCCTCTTGAGAGTCGGTTGCTCCTAAAACTCGTAACATTTTTTTTCCGAAAAGGAGGCGTTTATACTTGTATATATATTATATAATGTACAGGCGTTTCTAGCCGATAATATTGTACAGGTAATTAGAAAAAGGCTGAACTGTATCTATAATTCAATATACCAAACACCTACGCCTGTTCGATTTGTGCCAGGGTTGCTAACAAAGTAGACGTGTGTTTTTTTGTTTCATATTTTATAACGGAAGAATTAGGATAAAAAAAATGTATATTATGGTGGATATCAATTTGTTTTAGCAGTCAAAAATCCAAAAAATGCCAAATGAATATGGTGA
Organism: Scolopendrellopsis subnuda; assembly: GCA_034694405.1. Taxonomy (NCBI): domain Eukaryota; kingdom Metazoa; phylum Arthropoda; class Symphyla; family Scolopendrellidae; genus Scolopendrellopsis; species Scolopendrellopsis subnuda. The sequence goes on from JAQFYH010001160.1 coordinate 8,136, forward strand.
TTTTAGATAAATTCACGTTTTGACAAAGACAAGGACTAAATCAAATTTTTTTAAGAGGAAAAAAAAAAAGATATGACGTCTTTCCAAACGTGATTTAGGTGGGAAATATTAAAAAATTGGACCCGTAACTTATATAGTAAAAAAAATTTCTTTCTTTTTTGCATGTGAGGAAATTTTTTTTTCGTGTGTAATATCGTATGAATGGATTTAAATACAGCATTTTACTGAAAAATTTTCACAGGCTGATTCAATGATGGGGAATACAAAAAAAAACATTTGGTGTGAGTGCGAAAGTGTACAATTGAAGAGGAATCGACCACTAAAAAAAATGAGAGAGCTGGTTTTCTTGTGCGTAACTTTTTATTTATGTAATTTTAAAACATTGATATCATCCTTTGGTAAAAACAAAAAAATATATATATAATTCACCTAGCGCGAATTTTGAAGGCGAGGAAAGAAATTTTTTTAAGAAAAAAAAATTTTAAGTTGTGTCACAAACTGAATTAAAAATATATATATATTATAGAAGATAGTAAATTGAGAAAAAAAAAACAACCCTGAGTTTGTGTGTAAGATAAAAAAAAAATTATTCCCGAACTTGTGTCATATTTTTAAGAAACTTTTCACGCAGAACTAGATTTCTATCGGAATTAGCGAAGAAGATTTGGAAAAAAAATAACATAGGTTGCCAATTTCTGTAGTAAAAAAAAAAATGTGTCCACCAAATTTTCTTTTCTCTATATTTTGGTTTTATTTGCGGGGCATTTTTTTAAAAAAATACTTTTAAGATGATTTTTTGATGAACGATCTTGTAACATAAAATTCTTCGTTTTTTTTTATTATTTTTTCATATTTGTTTCTCCCAAATTTTCGTGTGACCTGTACAAAATCTTGTATAAATACGGACGAAATATTCGAAAATTGGAATTTCGTAAACTTTTGTAAAAGGCACGACGTCAGAATATTTTGCCTTGTCTTAAATTTCCTCCTGGTCGCCCTAAAAATGAATTAAATTGGGCTTAAAAAAAACGAAAAAAGGCGAACTAGTGGTTTAATAATCTGTGAGAAAATATTGTGGAAACTTTATATATTTAACTTATTTCTACCTAACTTAAATAATCATGTTTTTTTTTTTACTAAAATGCAGGCACGATATCTCTAAAATTGTTTTGTTGATTAAAAAAAATACGAATGAACTATATTTTGTAAAATTACGAATATTTTTTACCACTATTAAATTTAAATTATTATTTCCTCAATCAGTACGGTAACGACTAAAAAAAATAAACGAAAACTGGTCAAAAAAAAATGATTGTTGAATGTTTGATATATTAAATCTTTATTTATTAACCAATGATTTTCCGGACGAAAAAAAAATTACGTATTTGTTTATATTGCATGATTTAAAGAAAGAAAAAAAAAGCTGTGAACGTAACATATTTGCATTTAAAAGTATTTATTTTTTAACGAACGCTCTCACAGATTGTTAAAACAACTCTGATTATTCTTGTTGCTGTTAAACTTTCTATTGTAGTCCCCCCCCCCCTTCTCCAATTCAAAATAAAATAAGACGATGAATAAACGGTATAAGAATAACGACAACTTGTTAATACACTTCGGTCTCGTGCAAATGCTTTATACCTGTGTATGTGAATAACAGATATTCAGAACAATAAATGTACATAAACTTTTAGAGTATAAAATCCTGGTTCGTGTCTTAATACAGCGTTATTTTTAGCGGCGAGATCTCGTTCAGATAAGGCAATTCATCGATTAACAAGAAATCGGAGTTTGCTTATACGGGAGAACAAGCAAAACCGATTTCTTGTTTATCGATCACGCGTTGCCTTATCTAAACGTCGTGGGACAACAGGACACTTGGAGGGGGGGATAACGTCACAAGTAACGTAAATTTACACCGACTTTTGCCCAATTTATTTGGAAAAGTTTTGGTATTTAATAGGCATACGAGCCCTAGTTCCTTATTTGTATCTGGCGTTGGCTTCTAGTTATCCGTTTGCTGGACTGTTGAGGATAGTCAGTGGGCTTATGTAAATCCGTGGGGAATTTTGTGATAGGAATA
>JAQFYH010001161.1:0-10217 GCA_034694405.1 Scolopendrellopsis subnuda
CGAACTCGGTGGCGAGAAATAAAATCTGGAGAAATTTAATATCGAACCGAGTTTCCAAATGCGCAACTTTATTACTACAAACATAATTTAAAAAAAAAAAACACACTGTAAATTTATTTTTTAAATTACTTTAAAAGCTAGGAATTTAAATAAATCGTCCAGTGCTGTGAATTACAGCGCACTTTCAATTTTTTCCCCGGTATTTCTTGTTAGTTAGCGGTTTGGATATAACGAAGAACAAATCTGTTACAGCTTGTCTCAATCTACCACTTAAATCCTTAGTTTTACCAAACGGTATCTAAACAGCAATGCTTCATTTCAATTTATTTTGTAATTTAAATATTGCAAAATACATAGGAAATTCTACTTTCAGAGGCGAAATAGATTTGGACCTGACGGTTGAAAATAGAGTAAATGTTCCGATCAAATTCCTTTTGTAACGTTAATTTCGAAGTTCCTGGTCTAAACTCTGTTCCTTTTAAATGACAGTTTTATAGAGCGTGCGCCAAGAAAATCCCAGAATCCGGCGATCAGCACCTGCTGGATGAATTTAAAATCGGTCCGAGTCGATGCAGCGCGATCGTATTTGTAAATAAACTCTTTTCATCATCAGTTGCAGCATCAAAAGACCAAAAATAATCAACCGGATTCGTTTTGGGTAAAAGTTTTCCGACCGAACAAAAGGATGGTCTCCCTCCCTCCCCGGCAGGTTCCTCCTTCATCCCTTGATTAAATGCAGCTTCAAAACCCGATTATTACGACGGCCCATTGTGATGAATAAAAAAAGAGGGAAAACTGTATTTTCAAAACAAACTCATTAAGGGATTGGAAAATTAAAACGAGTTTCAAATTGCGTTGCAGTAATTGAAAATGGATGAAATAATGATTTTACTCTCGCGCCGCTTCAATAATATTTAGTTTTTATAAAATCCATAGAAAATGAAATGGAACAAAATTCAGACTCGGTTTTCGAGGGGGATCCATCGTCAACAAGTTGGAAAGAAGAACCGATAAGGAACCAGCAGCCAAAAGAAAGAAGGTCGGGTGGACGGTTCCGGCGTCACTCGTCGTCGTTTCCGTCACCGTATGGGGCGTCGGCAAATCCGTCGTGGTGTCGTCGGATAAGGGTTCCCAGTCGTCCGTGTTGGGCACGGTCCCTTCGGTGCCGCCGGTGTCGGCAGTTGCCGACGTCGGGGCGGATGTTTCCGACGATTGCTGAGACGTGGTGACGCCCGACGTGGTGGTAGGGGGCGTCGGAGTGGTGGTGGTGATGTTGGTGATGTTGGCATTGTATTCTGCAACAAATACGACGTAGAATACGTCATCAAATAGCAAGGAAGAGATCAAACGGGTGATTAATTTGCCCCCCCCCCCCACCTGACCACCTCCCCAAAATTTAACCATTTAATCGTGGGTCTAACTAAAAAAAGAGCAAAGCGTCGACCGATATCGACCCTCGATAACAGAAATCGATATTTAACTTACCGACTAAGACGATATTATCGATTCCCATTGTATCGATATATTTGGCGTTACTTCCTCCGATGAATATTTTAATCTGAAAATATGAATGAGAAATTTAATTATATTTAAAAAAATTCATCCAGGGGTCTCGAGAAACTTTTCTAACCGATTTTACAAGCACCAGAGGACAGCGGGATATTAAAACATAAGTTAGAGGATTGTACTCTGAGGACGGTTGGCAACCTTAAATCTTTAGTTTACAGATTACAGTATCTGGCGCTTCGCGCAATGAAATTCAGCGCCCTTTATGGCGAATTGAAAATTAAAGGACCATATTGGCGGTAAAACTTTCTCGAGTTTGTTAAAAACATAATAAATAAAATGAACTTGCTTGCTGGATTTGCCTGAATTATATTTGTTTTTGGTTTCTGATCTAATTCATTTGAAGATTTTGAAATCTGGCCTTCTGATTGGTTCTTCTTCGTCCTCTCGGGATAAGTTAAAGCAAGAGTTTATGAACCTAATCCTACTCTTGGTTAAAGGGATTATTATGTTTGTAACAAACCTAGTGTGTTGTACCGCCAACGTGGTCCTTCAAAAGCAACTCTAAATTGTGTTGCAAGACACAAAAAAGCGTAATTCACTGTTATACTCAACAACTTTGTTGAGTAAAATTTATTTACTCAAACTTTGTTGCGTGAAATAAAAAAGGCCTTAGCACTTGTTAACATTTTTTATTGATGAGCAGGGGCGGCGAGAAGGGACTTTGGTTGGGGGGGAGAGAAATCTATATTTTGCCAACTAGATTTTTGAATTTTGTCAACTGTACTAAAATTACTCAGGCAAAATTTTTTTTACACGTAGGTCAAAATTGCTGCATTTTAAGCACTCAGACTCGCAAAAATATTCATTGTGCTGTATAGTTTTTGGCCGGAAAATGTTTATGAAATTTATCTTATGCCATGTATTTCACGCATATGGTACCATGTACGTTGTATTTCCAAGCGAAAATTTGATTTTTGGGGAGAATTTTTTTTAAATTTAAGTCCAGATTGGCGCATTTTTAAGCACTCGGACGTGCGAAATGTGTTCATGTTCATTATATGGTGGAGGCCGTGAGTCGGTGGTCGAGTGGTTTCCGCGGCGTAAAACCCGTCCGACTCCACTCCGAGACAGTTATATGGGCTCTAACTGTCCAGAAAAGTGCGCTGCCCCTTCAGGGGTAATTCCCACCGCCCTCCCAACAGATGCTTCGCATCTAGGGCGCCGGCTTTAGGCGATATGGGTGTGGAATAATAATAAATAAAAACCTGATTGTTCAATACAGTGCAGTATTTACAATTTATTTATACGATTTATAATGAGCAATCTGCTTTTTAAAATCAAATTCATCACTTATTGAGTTGTAATACTCAACGACGAGTTATTTAGTTTTATTCAATAAAATCTGTAATTCTGTACACTTTTAATATCAGAGTCGTAAAATGTAACTTATAAGTGTAAAATACTTTGTATGATTTTAAAAAGAATATTAAAAACATTTGATGATTTTGTCCTAAATTTTGTATTTTATTGTAATGGATTTTTATTTAAAATAAAGAAATGTTTATCGATAAAATAGTCCGTACTAAAGAAGTAAAATCATGGGGCCCATGAGCGTCCGCAGGGGTGGTCACTGGGCAAGGGTGGTCTTGCTCCGCTCGTGAAGTACCATTTAGACTTTTATACAATTCAGACATCGCTCGCGAAACCAGTTTTTCTTTCTCTCACGACTGCATGAACTGCTAAAGATTTTGGCCCATCTTCAATCCCGTCAAACAGCCAAGTAAGGTAAGGAAGCCCACAATGAAAACGTAAGGGGAAAAAAAGAAGGAAAAAGAAACGTGCTTCGAGAAGTCGAGCAAATTGTTCAGGGTGTGCAAACTTTTTATAACGAAATTAATTTGTTCGTTATTATTTTTTCTTCTTCTTCTTCTTCAAACGTTTAAGTGTGTTTGTGAAAAGATTTATTTTACGGGTTAGATACGGTGTAATGTACATAAACAGATGTGGCTGAAGCTAATTTGCCCACTGCACTGCTGTAAAGGTTCCAGCCGAAGAACACTGATATTCACTGCCGTATCCACAGAATGATTGTCTAGAAGCAACAAGGTCTCTCTGCCTCTAATTTGCTTGTTCTACTTTATTTTTTACGTACCAGTATACTGTACTGAATAATATATTAAAATATATAATTAGGATTAGGATTAGGTTCGTTTAGCGATACAACCAACTCTGGTACAACTTTTCTTTTTGAGTTTATACGATAAATGTGTTTTCTAAAGCTTTCTGAGGTAAAGCTTATACTGAGTGGCGGGTATAAAGCGTCTGGAACCCTTGACAAGAAACCAAACCACGTCCGCTCTCAATAATCCTGATGAGTACAGGTAAATCCTGGTGTCCCTTGCAACGGGACAGTCCCTGATCTTTAGGAAGGAATCGCTTCCACACAAAAAACCTGAACAAAAAAAGAAATTGCTTTATCCAGCATCATCCTCTAATTTAACGGACAGACTGAATCGCGAAACTGTCCAGTCATTCTCGTTCCAATCACGACAGAAGATCTTCTTGTAGCACCGTGGTAACCTTGAAACCTATCCTTTCAGTTTCATCACAGTTACACGCGAGAGGGAATTGCTGTAGGCGGATTTTATTATATAGTTTCTTTTTTTTTTTCCTTCTACTTCTCTGGCTTGATAGACTTGAAAAATACTGATAATAGATTCGTTCTCTCCTATAAGCTAATTTTCAAGGTCAGCAGTGGAACGTAGCATTTCTCTTGCATTATCATTCAGGTGGAGGCGGATTTTATAATGAAGACAGGAATTATTTATAATACCACTGGTTACGGAATTATCCATTGCGAGTTTTTTTTTTAAACAAACATATCATATCAGCCTCGAATTAGAACAAAAGAATAATGATTGGTGGTGATTTCATATTCTTCCTTTATTTTCGATTACGTAAAATGAACAGGGTGTTGCAAACGGCACGCTGAAACAAAGAAACGTCATTGTATTAAAACGGGAAAAGACGAAAGCGTTTTAGCCAAAGGACTGCTCATTCCATAAAAAAGCTGAACAGGGTACTTTTTAAAAACAACAACAAAAATAAGAAACAGCCAGAACCCAGAAAGAATTACCCGGAGGAAGGAGCTACTCCTTCTAACTTAGCTCCAATAAACTGTCGTGCTTGGCAGAAGATAATACACATAATTAATTATACGAATAAAACCCTCCCTCTGGTGGCGCAGGCAGAAAGACGACTGTCTTGATGTACGTACGTACATGGAGAGTATGGGTTCGAATCCCGGGTAAGGCATGGATGTTGTATAATTTTAAGATTATATTTTAACGTAAACTTTGCAAAAAGCATTCCGAACCTCGGAGTGTGTCAGTGCGACTGCGAATACAGTTATTTTAGTACGAGTAGACTGAATAACTGGGCATGACTTTCATGACCAATGTCATGCTAAATTTATCTAGTCTACAGTGTTTTGACTGTTTTCATTTAAATTATATAAAGCTAAACGTTTTTTCGTTTAAAGGACCCCATTGCATTGGCTTTATAACACCCTGAGTTTGTTAAAAAGATAGTAAATACATAAAATTACTTGCTTTAGACTGTCTATAGGTAATTATTTGTTGTTTCTGAGATAATTTTAATTCATTTTACTAAAAATTTAAAATCTGACCTGATTGGTTGAGCTCGTCCTGACAGGACGAATTGCGTAAAATGAATTAAAATTATATCGGAAACAACAAAAAATTAATACAGACAATCTCAGGCAAATAAGTTTATTTATTTTTTATCTTTTTAACAAACTCAGTGTGTTATAAAGCCAATGTGGTCCTGGTAAGAAGAGTTTTAAAAATCCACATGCGGGAGTTGAAAATAATAATAAGATGGTTATTAGATCTGCTATAATAAAACTTCAGACAAGTCAACCATCTCGTCCAGTTTATTGGAGGACTCGTTAAATAATTGTACAAAATTGTGTTGTTATAAAATTAAGACGGTCTCAGCACGCCCTCTGAAGTATCTGTATAAAAAAAATTCTGGAAACTTGGCATAACGAAAAGATGATGGAAAACGCGCTGCAGTAATTTATACAAGATCAGTAGATCACCACCGCTGAACCCACAACACTTTGCAAGATCATTCTAAATCTACATAATATACGAAGGTATTAGTAGGAGGTTTATGTCCTAGTACTGTATTTATAAATAGAGAGTTAATAAAGCACAATTTACACTTACCGATTTCGGGCTGATTTTGTCTACCGACATTCACCGACTTACGAACGCCGCATGCGCAGCTGAAAAATCTGACAACTGGGCAAGCGCGTTCGTAAGTCGAAGACTTTTGCCGATGTCGGTCAGTGTAAATTGTGCATTAGCAGTTTGGACGTATTTAATGACGCGTTCTGAGCACATTGGATTTTCACAGCAAAAACTAATGTGCGCATGCTCAGAACGCGTCATTACGTTACGTTTACGATACATTTACGTTACGTTAGCGTTTTACGTCGAAGCTGCTAAAACTCTAATCTACGACACACGCTATCAGGGACCGTCCATTATTCACGTGTACAGCAAGAGGGGAGGGGTCAAAAAAGCGGTAATTTCCAATGGAAAAGTATTGGGAAATTGGGGGAGGGGTTAAAAAATTCGCAAAAAGTGTGAATAATGGACGCTCTCTCAGGAATAAATCCTAGATGATATCAAAAGGATATAGCATCAAAATCCATAATGGACTTTTTGCAGCAGGATTAACTGTCTAACTCCGTTGTCCTGTATTTACATAACGTTCTCTCAGAGAAAACAGAGAGAGAGAGAGAGAGAGAACAGAAAGGAGGGTAAATTCTAAATGGACTCTATCCATCGCGCCCACTGCACCCTCAGTATTCCCTTCCTTTACCTCGTGCCCCTGAGCCCAGATATTTCGAAATGCTTAGCACCACGTCACCAGGTAAAAGTGTATGCATAATAATTAATAAGGCTAAGGTATAATAATGCTGGTTTTAATTTTGCCGTTGGTTTGTGAAAGGAAGAATGCATATTCATCTTATATAATCAAGTCAACAATAAATAATTACATTGAAACCGCCCAGTTGAAATATTATATCCTATAATAACTCGCATTGTAACGCATCAGATTCGTTTACATATTATTATAAATATATCTACGCAACGTGGTGTGTGTAGACCATTATATTTTTCTACGCAGCACGTCGAGCGTTGTGGTGCAGTAGTATCATAAACACACAGCCATTTGCATAATGGTGTTGGGATCGTATCAGAAACAAACTATTGTAGCTAAGATCCGGGAAGCACCGTCACACCGCCAATATTATACTGTATAATAAAACAGAATAATAATATATACCAACGCCCGCCCAAAATACTTAATAACGGCTGTTATACAGGATGTTCGCGGTTCACTGTTTGTTTTTGTTAAATTGTGATGGTGGAAATTAACACCTATCTTTTAATTTGTACTTCTTGATTTTCAGAGATGCTGGGGTAGTTTTCTCCCATCTTATTATAAACGATTACCACAGCAGGTAGTCAGGAGGCTGAGATAGGACCGGGGGGATTAAAATTTTGTTTCTGTGGTGAAGTAAGCATATACGTAATCAACTTCATAAATGCCATCAAACAAACCAAAAGAAAGATGGAGCTTGCAGATACCGAATGGCCATGCGTCACGTGCAGCATCTCATTCTCTAGGCCGGCTAGCATAATAATCTTTTCACCCCGTCATCCCAGATCCTCCTCTCTCGACTCTATCGGACCCCATGCGTCAAAGCGTGTAAAAAAAAAAACTCTTGGAGCCCATATTTTGGCAAACTACCCCCATATTTTGGTAAACCTACTGCGTAGGTTTACCGTTACGCGTGGTGGCTGGGTGATCGAGACTGATATTTTGGCAGTTTATTACGATATTACAGTTTTACGAACATTTTTATAAAACAACCGCAAGTTGGTAGGATCTGGGATGACGAGGTGAAATGATTATTTCGCGGCCGCTATAAGGAGTAGGAGAGGGCTCTGCTTCTCTCGGAACTAGGATTGGGTGGAGGTGGACCAAAGCTTATATGCTGGCCTGGGAGAGGGCATGCTAAACTCTCAAATACCTTATTTTACTGATGGAACAAAAAAGCTTGATATTGTTACTCAGTTTGGCACTTTTTGTAATTTTTTTATTCTAAAGAACGGTGTAACTTAGACGAGACGTGTAGGTGTAAGTAGACTAGCATAATACCTCACGCCGTACACTGTACGCCGTACCGTACGGAGTCCTAAGTTTTTTTTGAAAACTGTTTACATTATAAATTTCGTATCACCCTGCATTATCTCTGCACATATGTAATTATTCCAACCCACACACTACTGTGTGTGTTTTGCACTGTATAATTCTGATAATATATTGACAGGTTTTAATTTACGTACGAGTTAATGACTAAAATAGAAAATAAATGATTTTTTATAAACGTCACGAATAATTCACCCTTTTTTTAATCGCATGAACTCTTCACACTGTGCAAAAAAAGAGTTTGTTCTGCATTTTGAGGGGTTGAGTTTCCACTTTATAATTTTCACGATCACATGACTATAATGTTACTTCATCGTAACATAAACGTATGACGTCATATCGTGTTACTCTGCCAAAGTTGATTAGACTGCATCGGCTCGGGATGATGATAAAGTCTGAGCGTGTTTTGGGGTGTTCGAAAGTAAATATTTAAACTTGTACGTTGATCTTCTTTCCTTACCTAAACGCCAGGAACTCGGCCATCGTTAGAAGGTGCCACCTTCCCTTGTAGGCGCTAAAATCCACTTTTGTGGCTTGTGTTTTCCATCCATACATAATTTTAAAATTACAATATCTACTCCGTTATACCGTATTAGATTTTTTTTTCTAACTACTTCTGTATCGCAAGTCGGGATTAGTCGAGTTTTCGCGAAGCTGAAAGTGGTACCACACGCGTCATCTCTGACGAGGAGATATAGGTAGTTTAGCATAGTTGATACCCACACAAAACGCATCATAGATGACGCGTGTGGTACTTTTTGTACCATTCAGTTGCGCCAAAACTCGCCTATTATGTTCAACAGTCCATAGTTCAGGACGCCACCGACCACTGATTGGTCAAGAAATAGCGGTTTCACAAACTACTTTATGTGGCATATCCGTACAGCGAAGTAATATTTTTACTGCGCTACATGCCACAATACGACGTAACAAGTAGCTATTTCTTGACCAATCCGTAATTCAGACAGCTGCATGGCGTCCTGAACTGTTGAAACAGAACGCTCTCTCTGATACTAAAACACTCCAACTACAGGGGATAGGAAATACATCCCTATGACTGCTGTTTTTCTTCTCACTACATAGACTTGGAACGCGGTGTGTTGTGTCCGCAAACAGAAACGCGCACCATGTCTCGTGAGAAGAAAAACAGCAGTCATCGCAATCTCCAGCAGTCGTAGGGATGTATTTCCTATCCCCTGAACTACCCCGAGGTGTAGGCTACACCTCGGGGTACCACGGCGTACACCTCGCAGTAAGATTTTTTTTGCTGCGTAGTATCTGAGAATAATGTTTTTAAAACGTTGGAAACAAAAGCCAAATTGGAGTAAATTGTAATCTTTCAATCAACTTCCCCATTTATCTTTCAGAAACTCGTTGGGGATTATAATGCATTATTGGTATACGGTACTATATATGCAATTATAATACATTATTATATAGAGAGCGTCATTACACAATAGGGTCAGTGACAGCTGCCTTTAATGTTTCTATAATTAGCTAAAAGAGAATATAATCGCCATTATTACTATTGGCTGTAATTGGTCTTTTATTGGGAGAGTCATCGAATTACGCCGGGACTCGGGAAGAGGATCGTGTTTTATTTCCTCGAGTGCGTGGCAGATTCACACGTTCCCATTCTATGTTTTTGGTCGGAAATAATAATTTGTTGCCGGGTGTGAATCAGCTTTCTAATAAAATTCACTGACATTTTTAAAGTCTTGTAAAATTTACAAGAAGGTCCCCAGAGAAACTGTACGCACTGCGAAATCTCTTATTAAAATGTAGTCTATTTCCAAATTGACTGCGGTACATTTTAAGTTTTAACAGAAAACGGGCCAGTTCTATGTCAGTTGCCCTGTCACGACGTTACACATATTAGTGCTGGACGTAGCCTATATTTTTTAAATCTTGAAGCCCGCATTATCCTGCGCGAGGATCAAGAGTAGGGTGGATTTGTACACAACATGAGATTTCCTCCTTGGTCATCGCAAAGGCGCAATTACAACTGGTGGCGGGTCCACTCATGCATTGGTGAGGAATCAACCAAGGATATTCCGTCTTTTGAGAAGATGCACAATTTTCTGGGAAAAATGCAGGATGATCATGAGATGACACAATCGACACGAACGAGGCCCACACTCCAAATACAGTCCTGGAGAAATGAAGTGAAAAGTCACCAAATTTTTTCCACCCTGCTGAGGCTTGAACCCGAGGGGCGGGGGAGGAGGAAGTTGGCGAGCGAACGAGCTAAACTTCTTGACCAGTGCGTGCAGCCCATTATTGTGTTCAATGTGGACTAGGCCTACATAATAACTTAGACTGGATTCACGATACAGATAGTTTTAGAAGCTAGATAGAAAATGAAGCTCACGTGACTCATTTCAACGAACGCGGTT
>JAQFYH010001162.1:0-10215 GCA_034694405.1 Scolopendrellopsis subnuda
AACACTTTTTAGGTCGGAACGCAAGCAGAACACATCTTTCTATTATTTAGAACACTTCTTGTTCAGAACACTAAGAGCACACTTCGAGAACACATGTTTTCAAAACAGAACACTTTAAAATTACAAGAAGTGTTCTCAGAGAGGGTAAAGTGTGCTCAATGTGGGCTCAATGCGTTCTCAATGTGTGCCGTGAATTTACAGTGCACGGGTTCATTATAATTCACACTTTTAAATGCAAAAATATCGATATATCTCTTGCAACAATGGTTTTATCTCTCGATCACGCGCGCGCGCGCTCTCGTCTGCATTTATACGAGCACGTCGTCATCATCGCGTCAGACTAATTACTGGTAATTAATGCAAAATATTTCAGTGTAAAGTCATAGAGATAGCACTGGTACAATCTGTTTACGTTATTATCTCAGCTTTTAGCAAATCCACAATGTTACAACTCACAAATTTTCCTACGACGAGTGGGGTAATTACTTTACGGTTTATCATCTCTTTCCCCCCGTTTCTGTTTTCCCACTGCTGCGGGCTTTTCTGTTAATATCAAAGCCCTTTTCATGTAATAGTCAAATATTACAGCATTATAAAGATGATAACTAAATGCTGACATATCAGATGTTACGGGCATTATTAGACCTTCCACATAAATGGGGGAAATGAATATTAAAATGTTATAATCCCACTCCTGTTGTTGAATGTCTATACAGGCACACGTTGGAAACAACCGGAAGTCGCGGCAGCAGCAGTTGTAAACGGAGTCCATGTCAGACAGGTCGCGGTGGCCAACGAAAATAAAACGAAATATAATGGACTGCGATAAATGTGTGATAATAAACGTTGCATGCGACTCTTGCTGATGTCCAGCAGTTAAAGCGAGCTGGTATAATAAGGTGTGTATTTACTTAGACAATACATCAGGTGTACGAAACAGATAACTTGAGATAAGTGTGTAACTCTTCAACGGATGGGAGCTTTGCTTGTACAGGGCTACCTATTACAGAGTACTCTGTACACTGTAATAATCACTAGCTGTGATGACAAATATACAGTACACAGGTTTTCAGAAACATTTTTATCCTACACCCCCAAATCACCTTTAAGGCAGGTGCCTTAAGGTGTATTAACTTTCTGAACTCTGGAGGGTGATGGAAATTACCATAAGAGCTCAGTTTACAGGCATACTGCCGTCGGGTTTGAACCTGCGTTGAGGCAGCAAAGAGGTGAGCTTGAGTCTGTGCACCTATACATAGGTTTAGTTCCGTGAAGCAGCGCATGGTTATTGGTTTCTATCCTTCTCAACTAACTCGTAAGTGAGGTTCCATTTTGACTTCATAAAAATCAGTTTCTTGCCATTTTCTACTTTCATCGCAGAGCAAGATGGCGGAAGAGAAATGACTATTTTATATTACCTTGATCTTTATCGTCCTCGTCATCAACATCGCTGATGTTATCATCATCATCAGCGTCGTTAGCGGCTCCTTCGCTACCGCTATGGTCAGCCACTGTGTGCTTCTGTGACAGGTTAAGTACAGGACTGTGGCCATTTGGTGTACCTGCAATAAGGATAATAACGTATTAAATACATCGGGGGTTTTAATTCGCCGCTTTCTCACGATGTTAAAAATTTTAATTTCGTGAATCTTTATAATATTAGCCAATATATTCTGTTTAAAAATGCGCATTATCGGGAACAAGTTATATTTTTATTGTTAAAAATATTGACGTTATTTCGCACGGGTTCGTCACGAATTTTGAAAAATACATACGATAGAAAGCCGTTCAATTATTTAATAAAAACATCAAATTTTTGACGAATTCATTTCATTTCTGTAGAAAAATTGCTGGATATAAATTAATGCGGATCGTTGGAATATATGAATTCTTGTAAATCGTGTTTGGAAATTATAGTCTTTAGAGAATGAAAGAGGATAGATATATTAAAGAACTAATGGAGGCCTACACTGTACAATTAGAAAAAAGGAATTGATAGATCAATGATGACTTGGTACAGTTCTCAGGGAAAGGTAAAATATTACACACCAACGTTTTATTTTATGATCGTTATTCGTTTTATAATATTCCATACGTGTACATCATAGCATATTAGAAAATTCTTTAACTTCTTCCTGATCTGATCAATTAGGGAATTTATATGCCCGTTGAAATGAAAAGGTTCTTTTCGAACACAATATGCGTCTTATGAAAATGCTGAGCATGATTTCCGAATAAACCAAAATGAAATTTGCATATGAGAATTTTTTTTTATACGCTATTATTTTCGTTATTGCAATTAACTGTTGTACGATTCTATTGGAGAGAAAAATATTTTCTCACACTGCATCCATCAACAATGAGACAGAGAGAAAAGTATATACTTCTGCATATTTATATATGTATGCAACAACAGAAAAAGGAAAAACGGTGGATCTTAATATAATACCAGACTATACAATAACTGACTGACAGCATTTTCAAAAATAAATGTATATACTGAATTTCTCGTAATAATACGCTGTCATCCTGATAGGCTACCTTATAACCAACTGGAATATTATCAAGTCTGTAATTTAGCATTCATACGCTCTTCTGCAGCAGCAGCTTCAATCTTTTCGACTCGGGGAAATTAAATGAGGGGTTTTGATATTTTAAACGGATGAGTTAGCTTTCTTCCGTATATATATAGATATCCTGTTTATATGGTAACGCGTATTTATTACCGGTATACCACAGAATATTAAACTTGGTGAATACAAATTTATATTAATATCAGGTATCAAACGGAAAGAAAAAAGAACGAAATAATGTAGAACAATTCGAAAAGCGAAGCGAGCCATATAATTAAATCAGACAATTGGAGAGGCGTGAAGGAAAGGTCAGATAAGTCTTCTGGATGATGGTATTGTTGGCGAAGAGATATTTTGACGTTTTGTTACAGGAGAAATCTTTTGGGGGCTCCCCATAACAATGAGAAAGTTAAATGCAGATGTTTTGCTTCTCTGAATACATTACTGTTTATAACCAGCAACTGCGGTTTATTATGATGCAATTTTAATTCTTTTCTTTGTTGCTTTAGAAGTTTGGTGAACTATGCTGGTCAGAGCAATGAACTATTACAGGTTCGAAATAATAGACTCCAAACTAACTCATTCAATAAAAAAGTTCGTTCCCATCGAGATGCAACAAACTTTCTAGGAAATGTGATATAAATTCCCAATAATTTTTTATTATGATCCTAAATTTACAAAGATGCTGTAGGAAGATGTCAAAGTTAATTCTGTTTGAAAACCTGACAGTGCACCTATAGCATCAATAATCTAGAATTCTAGACGGGAGTCGAACCAATAAATGCAAAGAGCAAAATATTATTAGCAGAACCATGGATTTAAAGCTGCTTAGTCCAACTTATGACCGATTAATTCATCTTAATATCGATATTACAGCATCGAACGCAACGCAACGCAAGCGTGTCTCTATCGACATGAGACGCCGATAGTGATTATCGATTTTTATAGGTTTTGTGGTTACACGAAACCCCGAGTGGACTATGCACCTTTAAATAGTATGGATAGCTGACTGTTTTCCATATGGAATCCATCTAGTTATAAAACCTATGATGGCGGTAAGGTCAAATCAACTTGTCCTCAGTGTATTGAAAAGTGTATATGTACCGATATAATGGCCTTCAGTGCGCAGATTCCCTCTGTTGAGAGAAAATGTAACTAAGAATGGTTCCAGAGCTTTGAGGGAATGGGGAGGTGAGAAATCATATTCTCTAATAAAATTATGGCAGATACTTACCATTTGGTTGACTAAGTCCACGCAAAGAATGATGTTCTAAAGCTAGGGCGTTATGTCTTTCGCTGTCTAGTCTATCTTCTTTTAACCTGCAGAAGAAAAAAATAAAAAGAATAAAAATCTAAAAGCTTCAGATACAACAAAATATATTTTTCCCAAGTAAGTTCGCATCATTGCATCACAACAACTTAACGAAAAGAAAGGGTTCTGCACTTTGAATCCATTTAATAAATCGAACTCACGTCTCCGAACAATGAAACGTGTCCGCATTCCTTGAGAATGAAATGAAATAAAAACGCTATATCCAGTTTAATGATAATACATAGAATCTCAATTATAGCTTTTATTCGCAATAATAGAGACGATATTCACAGATTCTGTCATATCAAAAACAAATCGTGACTGTAGTTTATATTGTTGCGTATTAAAAGCCCGAAGAATAAGAATATTGTTATTACTATTTTTCTTTCTTATTATTGTAATGACAGCTATCATTACAAGCCATAATAGTAAAACAGGATACATCAAAATAATAAGAAACCTCGCTACATCCGAAAATACATAACTTAAGCGTTCTGAAAACAAGTTAGAATCTAGACACTAAAGACGATGGTTGAACCGAACATTGTGGCAAAGACAAACATACGTATTTTATGAAATAAAATCAAAAGAAAAAACCTTTTTAAAGGTATATTAGCGATGAGATGATTCCAGCAAAAAGGTACATAAAGTTACATAAGAATTATTAATTGATAAGTGGCTAAGATAGCTGAATATTTGGCTGATTCTGGCACAATTTTTTTAAGCTGAAAATTGACAAACTTTTACAGAAAAACAAATTGTTTATTGAATGTAACTTTCGACCGAAAAATACCCTCTATCTTCTACAAAAAATTTTAATATTTACTTCGTAAATAAAAAAAAAAGAACAACGGATATTTAAATGAATAATATTTATCGATACAATATCATTCGAAATTCTGTCATGGTGAACACAGAAAACAATTATATCGGAATGGCCGTTTTCTCTCTCTCAACCACCCACGATATAAAACTGTACATCTGCTATTCTTTCACTTCGGTTCTGTATGAAGAGATCTAATTTTGGTTGGAAATTTTAATTTCTAACTTTAATTAAATTTTAATTAGTACTTGCAGCTAATTAACGACAATCAATTATCGGAGTCATAACTGGAGGAGCGCCTTATCATATTAAATGTATAATTAAAATTATCGTTAGTAAGTAACCGGGGCTTTTATTAGCCTTTTCCCGAACGTACAGAACAGCGATGAGGGATAAATCACCGGAGCCAGTGCGTAACTCATTTGCAGAAAATTACATTTACTATATTACTTTATGATTATAATATAAGGATGTTTTTCCAGCTGAAGGAAAATATACACGAGAATATAAACCTCTTTTCTCTCTACCCCCCTCCCTGTTTAACCCCCGCTCTTGCCCCATATAACCCTTTGCTGTTTCTCGCATCCCCCAACTGAAATTCAATTAGTCATCTACTGCATCTCTTTCTTTTTTTAAAATTTCTCTGGGATAATTAAGAAATAAGAGAAAAACTGGGATGTTGAAGGAATATTCTGTTTCATTATTGCTGCAGATATCATTCTTTGATGATGTTAATTCTAATCTGAATGATGTTAATACGTCATTTGTCGCGAATAATTCTTCAGATTTTTTTCCACAATGAATCTCGTTGCTGTGTAACTACCACACGCTCGGGTAGAGTCAAAATATATCAACATGATCTATGACTTTGATCTTCCATCTACCATCTTAATTTCCGTAATTTGAAGCACCAATTTTAGTTACGTTTTCTGTTAACAGAGGGGTACCACGCACGCCAATTAAGAGTCCTTATCTCGCTGAAGGAAGACTACTCAATATGATGGCAAGCGACATCTGTCATAATAAGTTTTATACTCTAAGATGGATTCTGCTTGATAGGAGCCACTCCCGTAATCCGTATTAATTTGGTCCTGCTTGGTATCAATGAATGAAATGTTCTTTTGTTTATGTACCTAGTTGTTTGCAGTATTTCTAGGCAATAATTGAACATGTCAAACCCAGCAGACGAAACATTTTTCAAGTTTTATTCACGTATTCTTTTCCAAAGTTAAGGAATCAGTAAATGCATTTAATTAAATCAATCAATCTGATTGAGGGATAATATACAAACGTATGTAGGTTACTCGTGTAAGCCATTAGTCTATTATAATTATCGCGTCGCTCTCTCAAACGATTAAGTCAATCTCTAAAACGAGGATTTCATGCGATCTTATCTCATCCGCAGATGAAATAGGCGTTAACGTACAAATTCAAGCCATGCCATCGCGTCGGCAGATCTATAGCAATCATTACCAACTTAACAATTAAATTTCAGCTGCCTGTTTCGGGCTCTCTAACTCGCTGCCATTAAATTTATACAGTCTGACGTCAGAGAGTGTTATTATTACTATTATGTTTCTCATCCGTTTAGATGCAATTACTTCGTATAAAATAATAATTGTTATTTCCAAAAGGGACCTGCTCCGAATATAACGCAGCATTTAACAAGAAAACGTCGCATCTCCGAGAGTCTCTCAAGACAATTATTTTATTACTACTTCTGATGTTAAGAGGAGATCCTTGGGAGAGATGTAACGCTCCGAGACAAAAGTGTCAATTACAGTTGGGAAAAAGAGAGAGTCGCGTAATTGGAAAATTAGTTCAAAAACTCTCTTCTTTTTTCCTTGAAATGTATTCCTATTGTATACCATGCAATTAATTTTTTCTTTTAAAAGGCAACGGTTGTCATTTTGTTTTGCATATATACGCAGAAGTTAAATTAAAAAAGATGGTACTATTCTCTGCATTTAACTTTAGAAATGTATCGCACCATGCAGACTGTTGGATTAATGTAAAAAGAATTCTTTGTCCTATAATATTTCTCGTCACTGACAGACATTTCTGTTCTGCATGTACCCTATGAGCCCTATCAGCTCTTATGGAGCATGGCGGCAGCAACCATTCATTGCATGTAATAGAACATTGAACTTCTAATCTTTCTTTTACTATATGAAAGATATGTGAACGGAATATTTCAACTCTCGGATATGTTTACAGCCCATCCACCTAAACCCCTGCCAAGAAAAGGTTCTCCTCAAACGACAAAATGGTGGACTTTTATCACTGAAAAAGACTAGTAATTATTCCGCGATCGATCAAAAACATATATTCGATGAAGCAGACTTTACGAGCAAGATTACATTTCGTAGATATTAAGACATACGGAATATTAACCCATCTTTATATGACTTCTCTCTCCAGAAATCCCACTGTGGATCGTAATAAAACAAAAGTCTCGAATTATTATAAGCTTGCTTCTCTCTCTTTCTCGTCTTTCGTACATGTAACGAGTGTGTTTATATGGAAGAAGAATATATATAGTCATGTTTTCTCCCCCCTTCTTTTTCTCCATCAGAACTCTACGCATATTAAACCTCCGAAAAGTTTGCTTTTATGCAGACTATAATAACTCAAATTGCTCATTTGGAATGTCCGATAATTGCACGTTTTACGCGGGGCATAAAGTTATACTGAGATATATAGAGGAGGAAGGGAGGAAGACGTATAAGGTTATACGTCCGTAGTCATCAAAAGCGAGCGTTATTGCCTTGCATTCCTCCAAAACTCCATTATATTATATATAGTCATCATAACGCAGTCACAATTATCATGGTTGCTTTATATCCAACTTTGATGTGGATGTAACAAGTAATTCTTTACTCTCTCGGTCTTGCGGATTCCGCTGAGATCAACTTTGGCACTTTCTGCGACTGCAGCACGAAACGAGCTAGAAAGGAACTGCTTACAAATTGTACACATTTCTTTCCATGTTGCACCATCTCCGCCTATGGTGTATTTGAGCTTATAGATATTAAAAAAATTATTTTGTTTTGCTCTCCACGAGAGCTCTTAGCTCAGCTGATATTTGGATTAATTGGAATAGGAAATACAGAAAAATACACTTTTAGTTTAAAATTATTCATGTATTTTCGATTCATTAGAGTTCATTATCCATCTATACAATAGAAGGTTGAAAAGATGGCGGCGACTAATACTATGTCTTACGTTATAAAGACAAAACGGTGGATAAATTGGAACAATCGCATAAGGCTACGAACTCGTATAAATAACAACAATATTTAACATTACATCAATGATATAACCTAAATATTTGAAAGCATCTCCTTTTCACAGTAAATTCCTCGTCCCCCCACACACAGTTGCTGTATAACAGAGGATGTGAGCCAAACACGTTAGAAACCCATGGCAAAAAGAATTATCCGCGGTTATTAAAATAAATTAGTGACCAAATTGCACAGCTTTATATTGTCTTTCGGTTCCGAGAGAAATAAGAAATAACAAAAAGCAATAATCACGTTCCGCATATGGAAATGCGAGAATTAATATTTAAACAATCCTGAAACTTTAATTATTTCTCGTGTTTTCTTCCCATTTTTATTATTACCACCCATTTCCTTTTTATGTCCGTCATATTAAAAAACATTTCCCCCTCATTTATCGATTCATATAGCGCTACTAAATTCTAGCTGGAAGTTGGTTGTGATCAAATCGGATTAAAAAATTGTTTCTGTTGGTCTCTTTTGTACCATATTCATTATTTTACTTATTTTTTTGTTTCATTTTTCATTTTTTCGTAAAATGGGATAAACTGAGTCAATTTTGCTTTAAATAAAGATACATAAAGGTATTTCAAACCTTATTATCAAAATAATTATACGAAGTTAGCTGTACAATTAGTAGTTCACATCAACATGAACCATTTTGAAGTTTCTACCGAAAAAATTCACGATTGCCACGAAAACTCCTAAAGAAAGCATTTTTTAGAGTGTGAAGTGTTTGCTGCTGTTTTAAAAATTACGATTGTATTATGATTTTGTAAATTATAAAAACAAACTTAAGATAAAAACATCTTATCGAAGAAAATACAGTACGATCTTCATCTGCTGTTAAACAATAAGAAGTTACTGTTATCCAGATGCATTAAGTTTATGGATATTTAATAAACGAGCAGACAATGAAGAGCTTTCAGAGATGGTGGTAATTATGCGATCACAACATGAGACTGATGCGGAATCAAAGATGATGATCTTCCATTTTTTTGTTCCTTCGTTCTTTTCAATATGTGAATTAATATGCTGGAACTTCATGCCGAGAATTATAAATCAATTTAAATTGGAGAATATGGATTTTTTCGAGCTGGGGTTTGTGACCGGGCATGGCCCACTTATCAGCCAGTTGAATATGTTTCTATTAAATTTAAATATTAAGCAGATGCAATACATTTTTCGGTTGAACTGATAATGCTAAAAGAAAGTTCTGAAGACATAATCTGGATATTCGGTTGTTTACTCTGAATATTGGCACAGACGAGAACGATTGGATTAATACTGAATTTATAGGAAATCCATATTAAGCAATAAGCATAAAAATGTCATTAAAATCGTATCCTGATTCTATTTGAACATCCTCACGAATATATCCTTTTAAATTATAATAAATTTCACTGCTTATAGATAAATCCAATGAGATCAACCAATCCTTTCGGTTGTATAATGCCATGAAAAATGTAGCAGATCTTCTATTCAGAATTAAATTCTTTCACTCCCCAAAAAGAAAATGTATATATTCCTATAGTAGCTGTATAGATATTAGATTATTTTATTCTGTAAATATCTACATGTAATACTCATCATACACAGCTCTTTTTTTTCCTTCTTTCGGTTTATATAAATATTTTATATATTCTCAAATCGGTCCTGTTGCATATTCCGTATATCTCGCACCTTAACTTTTCATAACATTTTTCTTGGGCGTTTGATAAATGGCCTCCCTTCAGATATCATTCCTCAATCATTTTATTATAAACATTTCAAAAAACTTTCAAACCAAGTGATCGTCTCATCATCATATACAGAGGCGCTTTCACTGCTATACATCTTCATAGTTGCCAGATTTTGATACAAAGGCAATGATATATTCATTTTGTATCAGCCCAGGCGCTTTTTCGCATTTGGAAATAAATCAATTTTATTTGCAACTGTATCTTTATTGATAAGTTAATTTATTTATTTATTTTATTTATTTAAGTTTAGGTGCTCAGAGGCTACCATCCAATTTAACTAGGTCCTATAAATTTCTATAACTCCTATTTACAATTTTGTACAATTATTTATTTTTTAAATTAGGCCCCCATCCAAGCCTACGACGCACGCTCTAATAGACGCCATCCAGTTTAACACCCTTTTTCGACTAAAACCGGCGCCCTAGGTTCTAACAACCCGATGGGAGGGTGGTGGGAAGGGGTAGTGCACCTTAGCGGACAGTTA
>JAQFYH010001163.1:0-10211 GCA_034694405.1 Scolopendrellopsis subnuda
AACTGCGCGTGAAATCGGAACTGCGCATGTGCAGCGTCCAGCGTACACGTCAAGCGTCAAAAGTGCGCTGAGATGTGACATAGGCGTTACTCATTCGAAACAATTGCGTTGGCAAGTAGGAACATTTTTCATTGCACATCGTTAACTGTTGAGCATTAGCTCCAGTTGAAGACAGGCGCTTTCGACCTGCAATGAAAAATGTTCCTATTACTAACTTGCCAACCCAATTGAAAGCAGCTGAAACTGCTCCTATTCTTGGTGGAATTTTATAGGAATATTGTAATTTAAAATGTGGATTTTAACAGGTCGAGACGACATGCAGATGTGCGAGCTGAGTTTGGACGAAACCGGCCTGGCCCGAAAACGCGGAGCCGAAATTCTACCTCACGAATTCGAGAACGAGTGGAAAAGACACGGCGGTCCCGTGTACGTTCGTCCTGCCGACAGACAAAGATAAAAGAAAAATTCTTATTTAAAAAAAGCGAGTCACAAGTTAATTTAAAGAATGAAGTCATTTTACAAGAGTGTTTTCAAAATATTGTATGTCTTGTGCACGCGGTTGCACCAATTAGAGAAGAAAGAATTAGGTTTCGGTGTGGCTTCACCGAAAAGTATGTATTGAGCATCTGAGTCAGAAAAGCACATTTTTAAATCAATCTCTAATATTGGTGAAATCGCGTCTAAAACTTTCAGGCTGGGTTTCTCCAACGCTGATTAACTCTTAATCAACGATTAAAAGTTAACGGTCGTTTAAAGACATAGGATATCCCCATGTTGAAAACGACCGTTAATTTTTAATCGTCGATTAGGCACTAATCAGCGTTGGAGAAAGTAGAAACCCAGCCTTAGCGTATGCCGATTGGCTAGAGAACTTGCTTTACTCGAAATTTTATGAAGAGCAAAAAGTTCCCATGGTCTATGGGATTTCTACCACAAAAGGTGTGGGAGTCGTGAGTATTTTAAAATTATAGTAGTAATATATTAATTTTTTGTTTCCTATTTTAAAATTAGTCGCCCAAACTATTCAACGTAGTTTTTATCATGACCACTTAATTTTTGTTGACATTTTTTGCACGTTTTCAAAGATGTATTGTGTTTCAAATGCAAGTTTAATTCATTATAAGTGTACAGGTGTACACCCGCGGAATTATTGAAGAAAAAAAAAACCTCATTAAATATCTTGTTGTTTTCCTCGGTCTATCCAAACTTCTCTCCAGTGCTGCTAACGAAATTATGCCAACGAAATTTTAAAATGCTTTCAAAGGAAAAAGTTTCTCCAGTGAATGAATTTGACAACATCCTAATGTATGAAGATTTTTTTTTTAAATAAATGGAGGTTTTTTTTTTATAAATAATTCCGAGTTCGGTGGTCAGGGAATAATTTTTGTCGAAAAAAATTGAATAAAAGAATAATGATATATTAAACTGAATTTTCGTGTTGATTCGAGCAGTAACGGCTGTATATTTAAGGTAGATGCAAACACATACAATGATGAGGCATAGGAACTTTTTTTTAACGAATTTAATTTAGATGAAATTGAATCTATGTTGTGATGTTAAATATGAAATTTCAGAATTTTTTACCGTTGGGATTAGGAGATAAAGCCACGTGAACATAGCGTTTCTGATCAAAAACGCCATGTTCACGTGGCAATATCTTGTGTTCCCTCTGGTGAAAAATTCTGAAATTTTATTTTTAACATCTAAATATATCTATCTAACACTGTGTTAAATTTCATCCAAATTGAATTCGTTAACAAAAGCTCCTTCCCATTGATGTGTTTGTATCTACTGATGGCCATTTTTTTTTGTACGGAAACATTCATTTTCACACCCGCCCGAAGGGTCAGTCTTTTGCCCTATAGGCTAGGCACTTTCTCAGTCCCACGCGTTCGCCTGCCCAAAAACAGCAGCTTTTCCATTGCTTGTGGAGTTTACGAGGAGCGCGATAAAACGTGGATGAATTCCCTTTTTCCGTCACCTGACAGGATCGTCGTCGGTGTTTGTTGGTGTTTCTTGAAGCTCGAAGATGACGCAATCGAAGGATTTAATATTCGGAACTAGACCCCGACGCCGCGCCGCGCCGTGGCATATCGGCGGCGGGGGCCAAAAATGACCCGGCGGCGGCGCGCCGATCTTTTTCTCGGCGGCGGTGTTTTCCCGGTTTCTTCGGCGGCAATAATTTCACTATTTTGCCTTAAATTTTAATTTTTTTTTTATCCAGAATAAATAAACTAACTTTAAAAATCCATTGCAAAATTTTTCGAGTCAGAGTGCTCGAAACTGAACCGGATTTTAATTAGAATTCAAAAAAATTTTCAAACGAAAAACTAGGACTAAATTTTTGGATTTGGATTGCTTCAAAACATCAAAATGCAGCAAATGCTTTCAGTTTGTTAAAATTGTATAAAAAGGATGTAAAAAAGTCGGCGCGCCGGCGATTTTTCGGCCGGCGGCGGTAAACAAATCGGCCGGCGTCGGGGTCTAGGCCGAACACGTTGAGCCATTGTAATATTCGAATTTGTGTTCACCCCTCGAAATACAGCTGCATTTTAAGTTAAACTGCTAACTTCGGATTAGAAATATTATTTTTGATACGACGTAATAATTCCAAACATTAATGATTGTTGAAATTCTTACGTTTTCGTTGATATCACCGAGCCGAGGGTACTTGCTGAGGATGGTCGTGATGTCCGGGTTAGCCCTTTTTATCCACGCTCGTCGATTTTTCCTAGTTTTTTCCATCGCCTCCAACAACGCTCTCTTGTTTCCAGCAGTCGGCCGGTGTTGCTTCATGTACAGGATGAGATCGTCCTCTGAAGTCTCTGAACTGTAATTTTAAATGAAAAATTTATTCCAAAAAATAAGCTTTAACTTTCATTGATTTTTGATGGACCCTTATTTTCATCTGGGATGCAGGTCGTAAAGTTTCCAGCGTTTCAGATTTTGGGCCTATCTTCTGCAGTGTTTTCCGATTATACTCTATCTATGGGACCTAATAACCATCTGTTCCTCTTCTTTTTTCGTAGGGTGCGATTTTGTTACTCTTGCTGTCTATTTTTTATCTTTTAGCCTCCCTAAGTTATAACATGGAATAAAAAAAAGTATTTTAAATTTTATCACACCTGTTAACTGCTCCGTGCCCTGCGATGTAGACGGACTTGCAGTGGGTGCATATTCTCCTGATTCTTGTTTCAGCCTGTATCGTTTACACCTGATGTACATCTCCAAGGTTCCAGTGTAGGTACGACTATCGTAAATATGTTCCTAAAAGTAATATGTTGCATTTTTATGTGTTTTGACAAATAAAACAATCTGTAACCAATTCAGAAATTACTTTGACCTGTTGCACCCTAAACAGTTTACAACGTACCGGTATAAAGTACCGGTACAACAATTCCTTTCAGTATCAGTTGTAAATGGCCTAAAAAATGAGTTAAATCAGAACGAACCTTAAAATTCGATGCAACATCACAGAAAGTCAAAAAAAATATTAATTCAGAACTAAAATATTTACTGTGCGAACAAGATATTCCGGAACCATTAAATGAACAATGTGATATAATTATACTTGTTAATATCCATCCACTTAGCTTACATATCCATTTGGAGTATTCTTGGATTTAAGAACAGGATACGCGGCAACAATCGATTGGGCCATGTCAATCTTCTCCGGAATTGACGGATTATTCTTACTAGATTAAAAAAAAAAAACAGAATTAACATAGGGTTTCATAGTTTTTCATAGTTTTCGGAAAAGAACGGGGTTTTTCGATTTTTTTTTTCCATTTTATTTTTTGTAATAAAAAACAGGTTTTTTCGTAAAAGATGGGTTTTTGGAATTCTAATGCCAACCATTCCTATAGCGATTACCCAAATTACGAGTATACTGACTTACTCCTTGCAATTTGCCATCAGGTATCTTCCGACGGTCTTCCTGAAGAACAAGTCTTCTTGATTTGTGAGTTCCTGTCCTCGCTTTAATTTCTCAGATAGCTCCTTCCCGTTAACCGCCAGGTTCTTTCGATTATCGTTTCTCTCCATGATTCCTATAACGTCGTACCGGATCTGAAAGAAAATTAAAAAGAATTTATAAAATTGGAATTGATAAAATGTTACCTAAGTCGTGTTTTCGTTGATATTCGTCTTAGTTTTATTACAAAAAAAAATTAATTTGTTAGGTTGTTTTCCCTCTTACACAATCATATTTCAAGGATAATTTTCTTCCTTATGGGGCAGTGGCGTAGATAGCTCAAAATTGGGGGGGGAGGGGGGCTTGAACTCGCATTTTATGATTTTTAAGTCAAATTTGGTGCATTATAAACCCCTTTTCGGCCAAAATTTGCCGTGACGGGCGGGGGGGGGGGATTAAGCCAGTTAGCCCCCCCCCCTCCTGTATCTACTCTACGACACTGTAGGGGGAATTTCACTGGTATTTATAGACTAAATAAACCTTTTTACTTACTGCTGGGTCAGTTGGATGAGCTTCACGAGTTGGAGTAGGTGGATTCGTTTCAGGCTGCGCAATCGCATCAGCAGTCTCAGCTCCACGGCCATCTGCTATTTCTGGTTGTAGTTCTTCGTTTGAAGGCTGCTGTTTAGATCTCTTTCCTATCCAATTCCAGATGAGCTTCCTCGGTCCCAATGCAAACCCTAAGGACCTTAGATCTTCTTCTCCCAGCAGAATAAACGACTGTTCGGTTATCTGTTCGTAGTCCATTCTCTCTTTGATCACTTCACTTATAACAACTCCCGTTTCCTCTTCTAAAGTTCTGATAAATTCGTCCATTTTTTGCACTGAAACTGTATAAAAGTCACTTATAAAATAAACTAGAGAGAACTATGAAGCCAAGTTCGCAGAGCTATAAGGATAAAAATCTCAGGTAATTGTTCTAACGCAGATCAAAACAGTCACTTAAAAACCTTGTATTTCGCTCTAACGAGTGTTTGACCAGACAGGCCCACACCATCAAGGGGATGGAAATCAATTAGGTCCGAAACGTCAACTACACAAAACTTTCCAGGTAAAGCCTTAATGCGATAAGCCCAGTGACGAAACACAAAATCCACAGTCTTGCATGCTTCTACAACAAGTTTCCACGTAGATTTACAGTTGACACCGCAGATAACCTTGCAAAATTGCAGCTCTCCTTCTTCCGAAACATCTGTGATGACGTACATCCCTTGTTTGTACTCCTGGCCCGATATTTGGAGCTTGAGGCATGTGTAAATCGATTCGTTTAAAGGTACTTGGAAATAATTCACAATTTCTTCGGAGTATGGCACATTCGTAACCCTCCATTCGGTGACTTTGCCTGTAACGATGGAGTCTCTCAGGTTCTTGCCGTGAATCATATTCGAGAAAGACATGTTCTGGTGCCTGTAGGCCAAAGTTTTGCAAACGTCTTGGAAGTTACAAATGATATGGGAGGATCTCCGGAAAAACGAATTTTTCAGTTCGTACTTGAAACACGAGGACGACGACAGAGGCCCAGACATCACAATGATGTTTGGGACATGAACCAGGAAGTGATGCTTGGGTTTTAAAGTTACTTCCGGGAAAAGGAGCTTGAACCATTCCAAGTGATCAGATATGAGGATTTTTAGGTATTCTATCATACCCATCGAAAAACGAGGAGCAAACAACAAATCAACCAATTCACCGAGGTGGTTCATAAACTTCCAAACCTCATCCTCTTCATCCACGTATGTTCCACAAATTATTGGAAGAAAACGGAGCAGGGCCCAAATTTGAGACGCAGACGGGGTTAAGCCCTCTCCAGGTGGAAGAACACAACCCAATTCACAAGGTTTATTCTTAATGTCGACTTGACACCCAGCAAAAGAAGATCTTAGGTCTCCATTGAATATATCTAAAGTGAAATAACGTCGAATTTGGATAAGATGATGAAGAATACACCCTAGTTCTAACGGCACGATTCCCTCGAGTCCCGTATGCATTATATCGTTGCAAAAATTCCTGGTGACGTGGAAATCAAAAACTTCATTGAGGACGCACGGTTTCTTAATTCCTCGACAGTGAAGAACATTAGCGGAATTTACCAAATCTATTTCGTATTCATGTTCATTCCTCAAATGAAATTTCTCCTCTACTGTGTGAGTTTGCATCTCCAGCCGAGTTGCGTAACATCGGGGACAACAATAGTCGCAGTTGAAGGATTCTATTAGTCCAAAGAGAGAATTTAAGCCAAGATTATCGCAGCAACATTGGCACAGGACTCCAAAGAATGTTTTATTTTCATCGCCCGTTGTAATCGTCACTCCATTCTGATTCAGAATTTTAAATTCGTGAGCTATCTTTTCTAGCACTGGGGAGAAAGAATACTTCTTCAGGTCGTTGTTGTTGCAAATAGCTAACAGATGAACGTTAGGGAACCCCGAGTTATAATGCTTTGGGATGTTTTTTACAGTCCAATAAAAAACTCCAATATTGTGGATGGCAGCTTTTCCTGGCCGCAGTGGATTTGTCGTAGTCATTCCATCGTAAAATATTTCTATAAAAAGCAGATTTGGATTCTCACTGTTTCTGATTGTTCTCTTAAAAAATTCACCATCACAATAGTGCTCAATAATTCCATCCTCACTTGGAGAATTCTGCATGATGACGTCCAAAAAACCTTTAACTTGAAGCAAGCTTTTCAGGGTTTCAGTGATAGGCACATACTGGAACATGTTGTAAACACGAACATTGTGGACTTGTCCATGTTTATTTCTAGGATCAAATCGGTAACCAAAAGGAACTTCTTCCGGTTTCACAAAAAGGGGATGAGACTCTATTTCTTTGTCAATCTGATATCCAGAAGAAAGGGACAGTAACGGCTCTTTTAGTTCTTCTAATTCACTTAGTAAAGACGTAAAATCCGATTCTGAGGTAGATTCTTGCGGTACATTAATACTTTGAAGTCTTTCACTGCAATACGTAGCTACTTGGGCGATCACATTACTGCAGGTTTCAGCCACGACCGGAACACACGAGTAAGGAATGGAACTATTTGATCTCAACTCCGCAATCACCGAAAAAACCTCATTCTTCAGATCAGTTTGTAATGATTTAAAGTCTGGTTTAGGTGCAGAAGAATGATTAACAACTAATTCATGCTGATCATCACTATCATCACTGACGTCACAGTTTTCTGGGCCCGCAATGGGAACACTTGGTTCGAGATTTTGTTGAAATAT
This sequence comes from Scolopendrellopsis subnuda, assembly GCA_034694405.1. NCBI lineage: Eukaryota > Metazoa > Arthropoda > Symphyla > Scolopendrellidae > Scolopendrellopsis > Scolopendrellopsis subnuda. Next base: position 7,201 of record JAQFYH010001163.1, read on the forward strand.
TTCTGCTTCGTGAAATTGGACCAAATGTCTTATTAGATTTGAAACAGTAGCACAAGAGCTCACGCAGTTTCCTTGCTTACATAACAGTGGAAGTGGAACAACATCAGACCACTCGTGCCACCTGAGATGGCGCCGAATTTGATTAGATGAATTGACATTTATGCTTGATTTGCAGATGTAGCACTCGAACATGGTGTTGTAGTCAAGTGAGTGTGTAGAACGGTGGAATACCGATACCCAGACTGAAATAGTTTTACTCGATCGGCATTATACCTGATGTAGTTCCTGCAACAAAAGTGTAAGTGTAACACTTGATTAGAAAAAATAAAAAAACACGCCATGACATCAATTTACGGGTTATCTTTCTTGATTCGCGCTTTAGAATATTGCAGCATTCAATACTGACCAATAATGAACTGTAAAACACCTGATTTATTAATGTAGGCCCTAGTTGCAGTCTTGCAGACAGCAAACAATGATGATATATCACCTGGGGGCGGGTATCTTTCTTGAAACGCGCTTTAGAAAACGGCTGGATAGATAAGTTAATTTACTTTCAACTCTGCTATTACTTGGCTTTTATCACGTGATGTATTTCAGAATGACAACATTATTATCATGATACTGCTTGGAGTAGGCTAACAACTTGATACATACCTGTACTTTTCTTGCTTTAAAAATTATTTTTGATTGGACCTTAAGAAGCTGGATCGATCAAGACTGATCGTGAGACAGTAAGTTCGTGGATAACAACCTTCCGTTCTGTAAATCCAATAAAATAACATTTAAGTTTATATATAAAATATTTGTTATAATAATAGACACATAGAGCTAGACCTATATCCTTTACCAGGATCAGAGCTTTTTCGCAAAGTTTCGGCGGGATTACATGAGTGCGCCAACTGAAGCCAGTTTTTGAATTTTTATTTTTGTTAATTAAACGACCGAGTGCAAGTCGCGTGCATACTTGCTCGCGCATTGCAACGTTTTTATAAAATACGGATTCCAATAATTTATTCGCTATGTAGGGGTCTATGTATCCGTACTAGTTCTTCCATGGTTATAATCAAATATTATTATAAAAATTTGTCATGCACTTCCTGTTTTAGGTAAACAGGTACGGTAAGATAATAAATTGCTCTTTTGTAAAGTAAATGTTCTCAGTTGTAAAAAAATATATAATAACGTCTTGATATCATCTTGGGGGTTATCTTTCTTGAGTCGAGCTTTAGAAAATTCCTGGATTCAATACTAATCGATTTAAATGGACTAAAAATATCTGATTTTTCACCATGCAGATGTACCGTAGGCTATAAAGCAATTATCTTAGTCCCAAAACGGTAACATTTTAAGATCTCGCACACTTGGGCTAATCCCTTTGCCCACTGGGCCTTTAGAACATAAATAAACTTTTTTTTGTTCATAATCCATCTATTAAGTTATTACCTCGAATTTGATTATTATACTGTTTTTATGCGCCATAACCTTCCGCCATTACTAGCCTAGCCTATGAAAGTTCACAAGTTCTGGTTTTTATGGTCAAGCATATTTTGACTTAATTAGTGCCAAAGCTGTCATATTTCAACTTAGGTCTCACACTCTTAAGCTGACCCTTGCCCCCTGTGGGCTTTTGCAATAAAAAAAAATGTTTATTGTTCATATAAATCGATTCTAATTGCGAATCCGATTTATAGGCCTATGACTTGTAGGCCTACATCCTGTTGCCCGTCAGAGCGAAAAACTTAAAAGATTTTGCAAACTGGCTCTGCGACATATCATTTTAAAGCAACTTATTTTAATATTTAAACAAAAACAAACTTACCGTTTTATTGTCAAAATTATTACAGTGTAGAAATTCCTTCATTTTAAGAAAATTGAAATGGATAACGAACGGATATTCCAAGCACAATGGTGCTCCTTTTTGGCGCTTTTTTTTTGGCCATTTGCGCGTGCGCCGAAAAATTATTTGTAAAATGCTTAGTTTATACGTTTAAATGTTCACGAAATTAACTTAAAATTAGTAAAAATATTGTTTTCCCATTTTATAAACAAATCAGAGGTTGTAATTCGTTACGATCAAAATTTTAAAAATTGAAGCGCGACATTTGAATTTTAAAATAGTCAACAGAATTGTAGATAAAAATGCTACATATTGTAGAGAATGTCTTGTCTACATTGGGGTGTAGAGAAAAAGGTCTACATTGTTTTAAGAGAGTAGTCAAATTAATTACAGTAGTGAATGAAGAGGGCGCTATTGCTCGTGACGTCATCACACGTGATTGGTTGGGCAGTAGAAATTGAATCAAATTCTACGGTTCAATCCATTATGTGGATCTTTCCTTTTTTGGTCAGCGATCATGCATTTCTCCTTATTTTCCACATAAAATTAGAAACAAAGTGCGTTTTTCCGCTGTCGGCATTCAACTTGGATGGATTTCTTCGGTGCAATCGGTATTTTGAATAGGTTTCTTGCGAGCGAGCACGAATTCGTGAACAGGATGTAATTTGCGATTCTAGCGATAGTTGTCTTCGGAAAAAGAAATTGCTAATTTCAAACTTTCCCTTCTGTTACTTTTGACGATGATGCGTCGAGATATGCGGTCGTTTCGTTGAAAACTTACGTACAAATGCCCTTTAAATGAATTCCAAAAAAAAACCTTTCGTATGCGATATGCACTTCAAAATGCATTCCCATTCAGTACTATTTCTACGCGAAATTAACATGACTTCCGTGCAAATCTAAGGAAAATATAACTAATATATAATTAATACATAATCAATATACAGCAAATCGGTGCAAGGTAAAGTAACCTAAAGAAAACTAAAGAAACCTAAAGTAACCTAAAGTGACCTAAAGTAACCTAAAGTAACCTAAAGTAACCTAAAGTAACCTAAAGTAACCTAAAGTAACCTAACCTAACCTACAGTCACCTAACCGGGATGGTACATAGTAATTTTACATGTATAACTTATTTTGGTTTTTCGTTCTACAGGTCTATAACATGCCATTT
>JAQFYH010001164.1:0-10211 GCA_034694405.1 Scolopendrellopsis subnuda
GGTTCATCCACAGATTAAGCCAGCCGTTTTTTTTTATTAGATCCTACTAGTCTATTCACTTTTCCTTAATAATATATAATTCCGAACTTTTTTTGTTCTTTTTCAATAGATCTGGAGGATAAACCTTGTTTGGAAAGTGCTTTTGTGCTCAAGTCCATTTAAGCGTTCTAGAATGGTGCCATTTTGGAAATAGAATGGAGGGGCCCCGAATAATATTAAACAGCGTTCTTGCGCGCATTCAACTAAAAAAAGTTTATTAAAATATCTTAATTAGTCACTGAGATATTAAAGTTTTAAACTGTTGCAAAATTACGTATCCACCCTCGGTATTTAAGAAAATGAGAACGATAAATTGGGGAAGAAAAAGAGAGAGATTCGTGGATACTACCTTTTGGATTATGTTTTCTTTAACTTGGGATAAAGTGCCGAGACAGTGATTCCGGGTTTTGGGAGAGGAAGAGGTCCCAGTTAGTTTAAATTAGATAACACGTATATTGAAATTCTTGTAGAGCCTTGCCGATCAAAATTATACCTATCATATAACTATTGGAATTGTTACAACGAATATATGAATAAAACAATACTTCCTTTGAATTTAAAAAGAAAACTCTCCTAGTTCCTTTTAAAAATAGGATCGAAAAACTGCGAGGGAGGAAGGTAGTCCCTTAACCAGCTCGACGGTTAGAATTAGGGGATTTCAAAAAGAATCAGTAAGAATTAGGGATTCCCCCCAATTCAGCATTTTTCTACCAGACCGAGGATTACCAGGACCGCGCCAGAACCGACCTTCGTGTTAGGTAAGTTATAAACTTTATTTCAACACATTAATTTATGTCTCGCAGCCAAGCTCATTGGTAATATATGGAAAATGAGTGTAACATTTAATTTGGTGTACACGCGGGGTATACCAGGGAGACCCCGATGATAAAGAAAGTAACGTAACAGTAGTGCGAAAGGGAAGAGTAAAGCATAGTCCTCACATGATACGTTTGAGCGTTTCGTTCGCTAACGTTGGTTTGTACCGTCAACCTCGATCAACCACGTTTAATAACGTTTCTGTCCCAATATAACACGTTTTTTGTGTGTGTCTCCGTTCGCGCTATGCAAAACAATGGCTCCAATGTTTAGATTTCCAGGTTGGAACTTATAGCGTATCACAACACTGTGCTGGTGTTATGTGATTGGCCAATCGTTGTTTGACGTACGTTGACGGCCGTCAAAAGTTGAGATTTGTTCGACGGCCGTGAATTTTATCCACGTTTCTGAGAAAAAATCGTGTGTTGACGTCAACGAACGTGTGATTCAGACGTCGTTAACGTCGTAAACGTGGTATGTGAGGACCATGCTTAACTTATTAGTTTACATTACAATCCTCTTCTAGACAAAATACCTTTTTTCTCTTCCATTTTCCTAGGGTGGGACTGGGACCAAAGGGCCGGGGGAGGGGGGGATAAAATAGAGGCCCGAGTAGCAGCGATCTTTATGGGGAAGTGATGTCGCACTGGAAACGGTCTGAGGGAGGGGATCTGGGAGCGGAGGCCCCAGCCGTCGTAGGCAATTTTTTTTTTAAAAATTTAAGTCAAAATTGGTGCATTTTAGACAAGTTATGACGCGCGAAATGTGTTCTTTGATGCAGTATAGTTTTTTGGCAAAAACCTTTTTCGAAATGTAAGTGATACCGGTATTTCATGAATTTTCAAGCATTCTGACTGCAAATTTTGTATTTGGCGAGACATTCAGTCAAAATTGGAGCATTTAAAATGCTCTCGGACGCGCGAAATGCTGTTGTTTAGATTTTGACCAGAAATTTATTTGAAATTTTACTTACATTGTATTTTCAAGAATTTCTGGGTGGAAAAATTTGGTTTTTGTCGAGAAACATTTTTGAAATTTAAGTGAATTTTTAAGCATTCCAAACCCTCCTCCGCTGGGCCCCTTTGTCGAGAAAATTTTTGAAATTTAAGCCAAAAGTGCATTTTTAAGCATTCCTGGCCATCCTCCTTGGGGCCCGGAGGAGAGTGTGCCCGGGGAGGGATCCCTCCCTAAGGTCTATGGGCGACTCTGCAGCGACCGAACGGACAACTCCTGGTTTTAGTCTCTTGAGAACAGCTTATGAAACAATATTTCCGCTCACATATTCGCTTTGCGTAGCGTAAATATCTAAACATATTGGACCAGGACCAATGGACCATTATCTGAATATTTGCAGACAATTGTTGATCAAATTTAAAGATAGTTGGTCCTCCATTACTGAAATAGAGTACGATGTAGACATCTCAAACAGCGTGATATTACAAAACAAACTTCCCTCCTAAGGTCAATGGATCATAAAAATAATTCATGAATTAAGAAGAAAAGATGTTTGGAGTTTTTACGAATTATTAAAGAAGTCGTCTACAAGCTGGATTTACATCTACGTTTATAATATTCCCTCCAAAGGATTTCAATAAGATACAGACGTTAATTTCGCAGTTCTATAATATTATGCTCTTGCGTTATTATGGACATCATTATATGTGGCGATGTAATCGTTACTTACACAATGCTTTATAGATGCATTCCATGCATTTAAGAAACGACTGCAGCAAGACTATTGAGAACGTTTACGTTAGAGAGTTTAAAACAACGCCAACCTCGTTGCGAAGAAAAAGACTCTTTCCACCGTCACCCCCCTCGCTATTCTTATAGAGATACATCCCATGTATTTTTAAAACAGATTTTATTTTTTATTTCAAAGATCAACCTAAATGATGGAGACGGTAGAAGATGAAGCTCATGACTCTGAAGGAGAAATCAAGATCCCCTTCGTTGATCAAGAGATCATGTCACAGCATCCAAAGATGCTTCAGTGTCTCTAAAGTATGGAGATGAAAGAAGAATACGGTATATTAACGTCCATTTTCTTGATCAAGATATCACGTCACGGCTTATAAGATGTCAAGATTCGCAAGAGATGATTCGACATGCGAGTCAATCCCGATTATAATATGACGAAATGCGTTTTGAAAACCTGCTGTGCAGAAGCGACTAAAGAGCTATAGACGAATGTATGGTTTATAATCTTTCCAGAAGAATTTGATCAGTCAGTTAAAACTTGGAAAATTATATGATTTTAACAGATTAGATGGTTCGGAATTTTTCGGAGGATTTTTTTCACATTTTGAGAGGGATCTGACTTTTACAAGAGAAAAATATGTTTTTTTTTTTTATTTATTTTAAAGATGCTTTTATATCTTTGAAACAAGGAGACGACAGATTGATCCCGACTCCGAAAGAGCAATCAACATTCTGCCTTACGAATGGATAGACTATCGAGGACAAGAAGAGTTTTGCAGTTACATAATTCTTTGATGCGAAATATTCTGAAAAAATGTCCAAACTCATGCGGGCAATGGAAATTCGTCACGAGGCAAAATGATTAAACGGAGAGACCAATTCGGTTGGTCCTTCGTCGAACTGTTTACAATATTTTTTTGTCAGATCCTAATCACAATATTGAACAAGAGAATCAGCGTCCTTTGCAAGCTGAAAGCGCTTTTGTAAACTCTATTTCTGACGGTACCCGTTTATAATTCCACAACCAACCATTCGACCTATGTTAATTGCTGTACCAGTGTACAGAATTCGCAGGGGCGTAGCCAGAGGGGGGATCAGGGGAATAAATCCATCCCCCCCTCCGAAATTTTTCCGAACACTAAACGATTTAAAAAATACACTAAATTCGAGTTCCATTTTTAAAAAAATTTCCCCGGGGGTTAAAGCCCAGACCCCCTTTTCGTGTTGGGTATTCCACAATATTCAATATCCATCATGTTCCAATTTTAACTTAAATTTCAAAAAAAAATTCTCGCCAAAAAACCAAATTTTTCGAGAATGTTTTAAAATACATGAAATTACGGGTATTAGTTAAATTTCCAAAAATTTTCTGGCTAAAATCTAATAGCAAAATGAACATATTTTGCGAGTCTGATTGCTAAAAATGCACCAAAATTGACTATGGTATCAAAATTTTTTTCCCCTCCGGCCGCTGGGGGGCTCCGTCCCCCAGACCCCCGGTCCCTCTGGCAGGCCAGACCTTTCCCTCCAATATCCCCCCCGAAACAAAATCCTGGCTACGCCCCTGCTTGAACCCCTTGAATTACCCCTGCACCCCTAGACCCTTTAATCTTCATCTTAAACAGCACCAACATAACACTAAGGAATGGGACAAAATTTTCTATAAGTTAAAAGGCCATAGGACATATTGGGATGGGACTTTGGGAGTTCACATAAATAAAAAGAAAATATCGAATATCTCCGAAACTATAATCGGATTAAGTTATAGGACGTTGTTAGGGACTAATGTAAAGCTCCCCCTCCAAGAAATTCGAGAATCTCCAAACCTATAAAATAACTATAAAAAGACGGTATTAATAATACCGAAAAAAGTCCAACTGTTCCAACTTTCCCAACTTTCGCGAACTTTCGCGGTAAAGTTCGCGCTTTTCAATTTTCTCGGAAAAGTTCCATCCCTGCACATAACTTCTCTTTCAAGTTCTGTAAAATATTCTCAATGGTATCTACCGGTCGGTAGAATCAAGGAGGTAAAGTTAGAGGTAAAGTTAGAGGTAGAATCTGATGGAAGCGTTTTTGAATCTGTGGTGTATATTGAACATGTGAACATGTGAATTAACGTGGGAAATACTCGTAAATAAAATTTGGTCTGGATCCTTTTCCTATAGCAAAAAAAAAAGCAATATTCTGGAAAGATTGTTCCATCAGACCAGATTTTGGTGCGATATTATATTTGGGTATTCGGAACAACACGCATGCGTAGTTCCAAGGAATGGCTCAAAGGCCTTCTCTGTTGCTGTGTCGCACTTTAGTGTCGTGTACTCACCACGACATTTAGATCGAGAATAATGCGAACAAAAGAATAAACATATTAATAATAATAATCACATCGTAAACGGTTTTCTATTAACGTAAAAGTAAAACTTTATTAAACAACACACTGCAAAATTAAAACACTAAAGTTGGAACATTAAGTGTATACATTATCAAATACACAATACACACAATTTTTCTGTATCTGATGATATTTAAAATTTTAAAAATGTTTTTTTTTTTTTTTGCGACAATATTATTGATCACGATTTTAAGCCGTATTTGATCGATTCGTAAGTTAGAAGAGAAAATTTATGAGTGATCTTGTATCTTGGCAATTTCAGTGCCATTTTTTGGCACTGAAATTTTCGAAACTGGATATAGTTCATACTTTGTAACTGATTAACAAATTATCTGTAATGGGGTACGTTAAGTTAGTATTACAAACCATAGAGACAACATTTATTTCTGCTACTTATATATTGGCTTGGTTGATATACTTTATTCTGTTCATAAAAGATGGCAAATGTAAAACCATATTCTTTTTAAAGACTCTATTTAGATCTCCGAAAACATGCATTCAATCCAGTACGGTATAAATTAAAGTCCTTGGTATACAGTAAGTTACTAGAAAATTGTACAGATTTCAACAGTCGTAATATTGTCATCGGTGTTGTATAAAAGTTGCATATGGACTAAGCTTACGGCTATTTACCGTAAATCCAGTAGCCAAATACCAAATTTCGCTCGTAAATACTCTCTATAAAAATTATGCGTAATTATAACGATCGCGTGTGTATTTTTATGCCAACTACTTTTGCATTTTTGTCCTTTTCTTTCATTCTTCTTATTCACTTCACACAAGCATAAAAACATTTAATCAACACCTGATTGCGGGTAAGTTATATCGGTAATATGAATGGGGGGTTTTTGCTGTTTTGATAAGGCTTTATTGGGGGTTGCTTGTTTTTAATAAATCGGTAGTTTTACACTTCTAATAGCAATATTATTATGGCAAACGAAGAATTTAATGTCTCTTGAAATATATAAATTTAACACCTCTTTCAAAAATGTCTTCAGCATTTTTTTTAAAAAATACTTTTCAAAGTCAATTCACATAAACTCAACTTGTTCCATTCATGTTACAGAGTTTTAGATTCTTAAAATAATGTCTCCAGATTTAAAAAGAAAAATCATCTTGAAACATTCAAAAGTTTTACGTAAAGTTTCCGTTTATATATAAAGCATAATATTCTAACTTTTACGAATCACCTGTTCGAGTAAGTCGTTTTAAAACATTAATCTACGGTCCTTTCTTCCATACAAATTATATAAAAAAAATTATAACTCTAGATTAAAATATTGCGTAACTTATCGCAATATAATTTTATAATAATCAGAAGAATTAAACTGTACAAAAAAAATCGTCTATAATATAATATTATTATTATGCTTGACCAGATATTTCGGCGATTAAAAAAAAACACATTTTTTTTAAAAAGATTTTATAGCTGCTAAAGAACCAAATAATCCAGTGCATTCACGATAAGCTATATAGGATACAATCTCAAAAAACAAAATTGAATAATCATTTATTTTTTGGAAAATTATAATACCTTGTACTTTCGTACGTAAAAAAATGTCACATAGTTTATCTATATTTGAATAAAGATTGTAAAACCGACTTATATCTTTTTTTTTCAAGCAAAATACTACGCATTAATAGCCTGTGTACCGTACGTCAACTCATTCCAGGAAACAAGTTTATTGTGACCCTATACGGCCTAATCAAATAGCTGGTTGCAATATTTTCGAATGGCTGAATGGCTGCTCTTGCGTTACTATATACGACAACTTGGGAACAAACTCTAGAATTCATTTTTTTATAATGTGTTAAAGTCTTAATACAATAATTAATGATTATTATGAATGAGTATTTTTTTTCTAATAAACAAGAGATTGATCAGAAAACAAACAATTTGTCAGACAAATGTTTCGCTTGTTTCGCCATTCCGCCAATGTCAGGAAAACTATATTATAGGTTGGGATATTCACAAGAAAGCCGAACGGTTCTACCTTCAACTAATAGCTAATAACAAACTTTTAAGCTTCAACAGTTTGCCTTTTGGCATGATTTTGTTTTCTGGTCTCATCGTCTCGAGAGGATGTCTCACTTCCGTCTCAAATGATTGAAATTTAGTGTGTCAATTTGCGATGCAATATTATATCCTTACGGAGTAATAATCTACTTTTTCGAATAATGTGTTTAGTGATAGAGCGTCCGACGTATTTTTAACTTTCCTAAGTTACTACCATTAAAAACACCCTTTAATCGGGACTGCTTTATTCCATTATCTGGACCAGCTCTGTGGTTAGTACGTGGAATATGGAAAAAATTAATGTACGATTTTTAAATGTTCAAAATAAAATATGACATAAACTTCAACGTTGTTATCGTGTGATGCATCATAGCCTATTCTTGTTCTGATCGGTTTTCGTGAAGAATTGGTGCCGAATAACTCGGTTAATATGAAAAGGGAATGAAATAAGTGTTTATATAGATATAATATTGTCTTTTATTTTGAAAAGTTATAGAGAGATGGGTACATTTCAAGAGGAGAAGGAAAATGAGTGTTTTTTTTTATTCTGTTGGTTTTAATAGGTACCTGTTGCTATATAGAGACTACGAAAAAAAAATGACTGTTCTGTTTTGTTATTTTTTGTTTAAAACGGATTTCGAAAGTGGTTACCACTGTTGTTCTGTACATCAGGAGACGGCGATGGACTCGCTGTTGGACTCTGAAAGAAACAAATTAATTCGTGGTGAAAATTTATTCTAAGAAAGAATTGTTGTTGTGTACAACGCACTTTCATCCAGTAGCAAACTGGGTATCAGATTTCGATGTAGGCAGCCAGCAAAAAATATCAACCAATAGCATGATGCCCGCTGCTTGTTGCCAGCGATGTCTGACGTCACAGCCACGTCACCGATAGCTAATTTCCATTGGTTGATGTTTTGTTGCTGGCTGAAGTCATCAAAATTTGATGCCCATCAGTGTTACTGGAAAACTAAAAAATTCTGAATTTCTTATACAGTTCCAGAAATTGTTCTGCATTTGGAAAGAATCGAGAACATTCAAAAGTTACGGGTTCATAGGTTCCGAGATCGGAATATCCTAATCTCTGGGGAGAAGGAATGACGGGACCAACATTCTTACCTGCCCATTGACAGAATGTCCGTCAGAACTCAATCTAGAAGTCGAAGAATTTCTCGTTCTATTAGCAGCGTATTTCTCATCGAATATTTTTATATCTCCACCGCCTGGCCTGTGCGTGATATTGTCCAGGGAACCGACCTTTGATTGTGCTTTTTCTTTAAACTCCAATTTGTGTTGTTCTATCTGCAAACACCACACCAAACACACAAATGTGCAATTCAGACACCACAACATTCTCTGAGCTGTGCAACATTTTATCAACATGCCATGACACTATTATGCCGTGATGAGGTGATACATGGTGACATGCGCTGCGAGAAACCACTCTTCGTGGAAAGAGGTCCTAATATAAGGAATATTTTTAAATTGGTATTTTGAGATTGTCTCAAGTCCGCCATCTTTCTCTCCACTCGTGTGGGTCATATGATTTTATAAAGTTTTTTTTTCTTTGTCATGTAAAGAACAGTCATGTAAAGAACAGTGTTTTTAAATTTCAGATCAATTTAAATAAAATAAATAAATAAAATAAAATTTTTGGAATATTGTGAAATTAACTTATGATTGGAAATTATGTTTAATAATCATTAATCACACTTCCTTACTTTCCGAAATTTGGCGGAATTGAGACTGTCTCAAGCACGCGTGAAGAAAAACCACACGCAAATCGTGCAATTTAGAAGTTTATTTTATGGAGAAACCTGAATCTTTGGCTGGAAAATTTGGAAGGGTTGATAATATTCTAGGCTACTAGATAAGTGAGCACTACGTATTCCGTATCGAACTGTAAAAGGTACGAAATAATAAAACATTATGATTAATAATATTATTGAAAATAGAGAGATTATGGAAAAAAGCCCATTTCGTGTACAATGAAATTTCGAACTTTCAGAACTTCTCATTATTCGTTAGAGCTACGTAACAGGCGAAAAGTTCGACGATTTCTATGTACTACAGACAAGTCGCAATTTTCCACAATCTGTCTAACTCTAAATCAGTTAAAATAAAAAATACAGTCAAAAACTAATAGTATCGCTGTATCGGGTAGTATAAGGTTTCCACTCTTTTCATTTAGAATAATCATCACCCACCTCCCCCATTATAATTCTCTTTGATTAGATTCGTACATGTTTTACTAAATATTGTAGGTCTAATGGAAAAAATTAGTAAATAAAATGTATTTATGTGACTATAGTTGTTGTGACATGCTGAAGTGAAAAAATATGCATCACAACATGTTTTGTTTCTGCAAAGCAATATGAGCATCATTTTTCGCATGTGCAGTAACTTTTAATATTTTTCCATAGGTTTCCGTGTGGCTCTAATATTGTTACTTTTTCTTTTTCCCAACTCGATATTGTTCGAATAAATGACGATATAAAATTAATGGGTCTAATTTTAATTAATTAATGTTTGTTCACAGACCGGAAACTATAGAAACGTATCTAATTGATGGACGCAACTTTTGTGAATTTTTTTCTTCAATTTACTTTGTTGTATTTTCTTCGCAAATAAAATTTGAAAAATTTTGAATTTTCAAGAGCTTTCGAAACATTGCGTTCTGTGTTTACATTATTATTAAATGTAAACTGCCGTAGAAGAATTGAAATTATTTAGTGAACATTCTACTTCGTAAATACGTTCTGTTGGTTCTACAGGGAATCAAATTGGAAAGTAACTACTTTTCCCCGTAAATAAACTTACTCAGTTAAACACAATGGAATCCTATGAATAAATAAGTTAATGCACGCTTGAAAAAAGGAACCCTTCGGATTATTGTGAAAAATAATCGTTATACCTTCACGTCCCCGCCTTTAGCGACGTGCTTCATGTTGTCCTTCGATCCAACCTTCGATTGCGCTTTTTCTTTGAAATCCAGTTTGACCGTTTCGATTTTCTTGTCGCCTCCTCCCGGCTTGTGCTGAGCATTTTCCAGTGATCCGACTTTACTCTGAGCTTTCCATTCCAGCTTTTGCGTTAAAACCTGAAAATTTAAACAGATAATGATGTAAATCTGAAATCATCAATAAATCGCATCAGAGATCTATGAATCTTTAAGGTCTTTCAGTAGCTAGAAAAGAGAGAAAAATTAAAATACACAAGTTCTCGGCTAATTCTCGTCCTAAAATT
>JAQFYH010001165.1:0-10210 GCA_034694405.1 Scolopendrellopsis subnuda
TTCATTATTAAATAATAATTTTTCGCTCTTTTAATACGTTTTTTCTCATCGTGTAAAGCCATACTCGGTCCCCGGCACCGTGTACAGAAACACTTACACGATGACGTAATTTACTCTCACACGAATGTCGGGGAACGGCAATTTTTGTGCATCGACTCAGACCCGATGCGCAGTAGAACTTTCGTGTGCGTGTGTGCGTGTAATCGTGTCGAGGAACGAGCCCCAGGAGAAATTGAAAACGTTCTCAGCTGGAGCGCGGTAATATTCCTCTATAAACACGGGATTTTGTTTAAACCAGAATATTACGGCGCTCGCACTGAGAACCTCCACCACGTGTTCTGCACCATGTGCCCGTGTTTTGACATCCAACCACGTGTAGCGATGGGAATGTTTACTATTTTGAATTGATTTATTATGTATATTAAACCTGATACCAAGATGAGTAAAAGGGGGCAAAAGTTAAACTAGCAGATCGCCCGCATAACGCCATTGCTGCCATCAACGAATGCAAAAGACTTTTTCCCGAACATAATCACGTTCCTTCAAATATTTGCGACATTACCAATTACAACATGCACTGCCGAGAGGTGCTTCAGCTGCTTAAAAAGGTTGAAGACTTATTTACGTTTGACGATGGAACATGAAAGGATGAACGGTTTGGCTCACCTATCTATGAACAAGAAAATTCCGTGCCAAGTCAATGATGTTATTGACGAACTCGCAAAAGTGCCTATAGGCGATTAAGTTTTGTATTAAAATAAACGTCAGAGTGATTTAAAATGTACCAGTTTTGACTTCAGTGTCAAGAGAGAATTTTAATAAAATAAATGTCAAGATTGCTTTAAAATGAACCAATTTTGACTTACATGTAAAAAAAAAAAAAATCCCTCCCGCGTCTGGGGGGCTCCGCCCCCAGACTCCCCGGTCCCTCCGGCGGCATCAGAGGACGGCTACTGATTCGGCCCCGATAAAGATTGTTCTAAATCCGCTACTGACGTCATATCATAATGCCTAAAATAAATTGTCTCATAACTACCCTTTTTCGTTTATTTTTTGCGTAGATTTGTTTTTCTACGTCATTACAAAATTCGTAAATCATGTGTTTTATAACACCTCTTTTCGTTTATTGTGTGCGTTGTGATCCGTTCTAAGCGATTGTAAAATGCTCAAATTATTTGTCCCCGAACAACCCTTTTTCGTTTATTATTATTATTTTGTTTTGTTTTGTTCGGTTTGTCCCGTTCTAAGCAATTTTATAATTCATATTTCTACTGTACCGGATGCGCCTTTTATAATTTCATGTGCATCGTACAACCCAAAGCTGTAACAATATCCCCAAATTATATATGTCTCGGATGCTCCGTTCATATTTTCTTGGGCATTTTACAACCGTAATCTATTGTAAAATTCATAATTATATTGTGTCCCACTAGTGTCCCACTTTATTTTTCTTTAATTCTTTTTTAATATTATTTTTTTATTTTTTTGCTAAACTAGGATGACCGAAGTCAATTGGCCGTCGGATGACGACGACGACCTATTTTACCAGATTTCTTTACAGGAAGAGGATACAAACAAAGAAACTCTCCGAGTTTCAACTCCATATGCATCCGACGACAAGACGACGTTATCACCAACACATAGCGGAAGAGATGGACGATCCGTACGTCAGAGATAGTCACTTCCTCATGCTGGATTGTAAAACGATCCAGTACTTTTGTCCGTCGTGTGAATCGAACAAAGATGACCAGAAATCAGACCTTGATTGCGTTAACGCCCACGTCGTCTCGAGAAAGTCTACGATATATCGTTGCGAATCTTGTCTATACGGATCAAACGACTTAAAAGTATTCAGCAACCACATGGTATCACACAGTACAGCCGGTAAGAGGACTGCATGCCTGATCTGCAAGTTCACTTTCTGCGATTAAGGTAATGCTCGCCGACACACCTCCCGCGTTCATTACAACCGCCTGATTAAGAAATGACGTACCCTTTGCCCGGACCGTTTCGCATCTTCGGATCAGCTGCAGAACCACATGAAGACTACACACGGTCAGAAAGGTCGGGTCTTCGCCTGACAAGTTTACGGCGACTGTTTCGACCGCAATTTCGATATGTAAGAACATCTAGTCAAACACAAAGAGAATGGATACCATCAAATCAGCTTCCCAGAAGAATACGAGTTCTCCAAACCCATCGACGATTTGCCCTGGAACGTCGAGAGTGACCGATCGGATGATTTCACCAATCCGTATCCCTCGGCCGTCTTAAATCTTCTGATCAAAGAAGATTTCGATCTTCAACTCAGCTTGGACAATCTAGTCCTATACAGAACCGACCTTGTCATATCTACCTTCATCATGTCAAGCACGTAAACCTACTCTGCGACCCTAGGATCCTGGCCAGAATTAACAAGATCCAATCATTCCAAGAAAAATTCGCAATCTTCTTAGATTCTATTTTCTACATTGGGAAAGGAATCAACGGCAGAGAATTCGACCATCTCGACAATGCACTAACTCTCGCAGATAATCCGGAAAAGAAGTTCAGAGAGGTAAATTTTTTTTTTTATTATTTTTATCTAAATTTCTTCGTATTAATTTTTTTTTCTTAATAGCACAAGGTCCTGGGAAAGATCCTTGAAATCTGGAATGCAGGATTCGGAATCGTCTGCGTCCCATTCTTGCACCAGTCTTACGAGCCCGAAGCTTTTAATATGGAGACTCTTATGATGACCGCCCTAGGTAAATATAAATGAATTATTTTTAAATTTTTTTTAATCTTGTTTAAATTTGTATAATTTTTCATTTTTTTATGTAGAGAAAACCCGAAGCTTCAAAACACTGTGTACGCGAATATCAACGAAAAATTCAAGAACGTCTGGACGAAGGATAGAATGGAGATGGCTTCTGCTGCTGCCTTCTACACGGGATTCCAAAAATGCATGACCGAACCCTTCAGACTGATCACAAAGGATCACATACTGTATAGAAGAAAGATCGCATCTCTCTCTGGTGTTTATTTTAAAATAGAAATTTTTATTATTATAATAGTTAATTTTTTGTGTCTGTATATTAATTATTTCCTTTTTTTTAAGCTGAAATTCAACATGAACTCTTGAAGGAATAGGATGCTGAAGTTTTAATGAAAAACAACTAGAAAAGACATACAAAATAAAAATAATTTTTTATTTAAATTGTTATATCACAATAATCATTGTAATTTTTAAAAATTTTTTTTTTTAAAAGTTATATAAAAGAAACATTTCAATTTTATTGTGTGTTTAATCTTTATTACAGTTAATTTATCATATTAAAATACATAATCAAACCCCCCCCCCCTTTTGTTTTGAATCGGTCGTCGTGGTTCTCTTCAAATATGCTGGCCTTATGTGACGCCAAATGTTTCTAGAGGAAGACAAAAACCGCGAAAGGAAGAAACTGCGGCTTGAAGCAATTACTCACGTAATTTGGAATTAAAATGTCAAAAATGTTAAATGTTAAAATGTTAATTAAAATGAAGCTCTACTCGTGTTAAATTATGCCCCTTGACTTCTTCAAAAAGTCTTTGTCGTCTAACGGTTTAACAAATCGCAACAAAAACTGTCTGATAATGCCAGCTTTAAGAAAACGTGTAACAATTGAAAAAAATTCATGTTGGAAAGTGTATAACTTATCTAGTACACGATGAATACTGTTTTATACTTGGCAAGGAAAGATGAAGCGGTAATTCATTCGCTTTCAAAACCAAGCTCTATAGCCTCTTCAACCAGCTCCATAAGTTACTTATGGATCTTGCATGAACAAGTTTATTATTGAACAATGAAATTAAAAAGCGAGAAAGCCATTGACAATGTAGAAAAAAAACTTCTTCAGCAAAATCATCTATGTATTCTAACAAGTGGAATTAGAGGGAGTTTCCTAAGCTGCGGTTCTTTTTACAACCTTGTTTGTTTGTTTGTTTGTTTGTTTCAACTGTAACTCACATTATTAATCCTTCTTTCGAAGGCTAGTGGGGGCAGGGCGGACTCTACAACCTTCTTATTCTCAAATTCGTTGGATTGAGTAGACAGCTAGGCTAGCTGCCTAGTGTTTTAACTAAGCTCAAATAATATCTTAAATAATTTTGTTTCTTTTTAACTAAACTTACGTATCTTATTGTAATTTTTGTGTGTGACGTAAATCCTGTAAAAACGTTGTTAGGTCGACAGCAGCAGCTATGAATTATTCAACAACGAATAATTGAAACGGAGAGACTACAGTACTACTGAGGCAGGCTCCCGTGGACGCAGAATAACTCTGAAGAAAACTCTAAATAGATTAAAAGCATACACCCACACCTCTGCAATTCGGAAGGTGTTCACGTATGTAACATGTTTTCTAGGGATTAAAAATAACATAAAAACAAGTTAGAATTGCCCTTTATTATATTTAATTTTCATTAAATAATCGTTATAATTAATGACTATATAAACATTGACATCTTCTCAGAGAGATAATGCAAATCACATTTTTGTACGGTATGGATGCAGTATGTAAGGTTGCTGCAGTACTAGTTTTAGCTGCTAACTCAGTGGCATGGACCTGAAGCGGAAATCCTTTTAACTATGCTGGTCAAAAGCTAGAACATGGGAAAACAAGAAATAAACTGCAAGTCCGTCCCGAATTCTCCCGCAAAAACGGCAACGTTGAAGATTTGAAAGGATATGTAACCACGGGCGACTTTATAGTTATTGAACGTTCATTGTTGTTTGGCATGATCAGGAAGTACGAACATTTTGCGATATACGCTTATGACGGATATGCGTTTCACTTCGGACCTAAAGAGAGGGATACGACTCTAGCTGCAGGACAACGTGGAGTTTAAAGTTACATCCACTGGAAACAATCATTGATAATGACCAATGTATAGATAACCGAATTTCATTCCTAACAGGAAAACAAACCCTACATCTGGTTTTACCCAGAGGCTGAGCTCCCTAGCACCCATAATCATGGCGGAAACTTTGATGAGGATCCCTAAAGTTTCAAATAACCAACTCTTGTTCGAATTATTGGTAATCTTCTTTACACTGGGCTTAAAGCTGGAAGTTACTCGAAGACAGCTGCAATAAAAGTATTTTAATTTTAACCGATTAATACGTTTCATACAGAGTATAATGTTTATTGTTCCAACAATCCGAGAAAATGTATACAACAGTAGCCACTCAGCAAGAGAAAGAGGCAGCTGCAGTGCTAACTGTCCTGGCAACAGCAAAATGGCGACAGAAAAAGAAACATCCTGGTTAGTAAATAATCGAAGACATCTTCAACAACCACCTTAATAAAAAAAAATTGCTACATCGTCTTACGTAAGATAAAAAATATTTAGCAATGGAACTGCAGCCTGGTATTTCAACGACGGAAAACCAGTAGGGAAGCGCTATATTATTCGTGAATTATTGAGTTTATTAGAGTACCATTCCCTTTAAAGGCCATTTCACATTAACGAAACCTTCAACGATTTCTTTCATGACCCAGTCATCATTCCGCTCAGACGCGTTCAATTTGGAGAAAAATTGTTCCATTCGTTTACTGAACTTGCTGGGAGAAGGTGAGCAATGCGTTCGCATTCGATACTCACACATAAAACCATTGGATTGTGGTATGTGCAGGGAAGAAAATCAAGCGAAACATCCACCACAGGAATATCAAACGAAATCAGCTGCGAACACCCGTTTGGGATGTTAAAATTCATCCACTTCGACAAGCTACTACGGATATCTGGGACAAAGATGCAAACATGCCTTGACTTCACAAAGAGGAGAACACACAGACAACAAGAACAGCAGATCCGAATGCTTGCACAGACGTGTTTATAGCTCTTTGGAAAGAGACATATGGAGTGAAAGGAGCAATATTATTGTGATGGATGTGAGCTATGGATGCACTTTTATATCGATAAAAATCACCAGAAAAGACATGGAGCAACTCGAAGCATACTGGACAATATCAGTTTGTTTACTCCTGATATTTATTACTGATACAAATTTATAAATAAATCAAGGTATTATGCCACTAATACGGAGTGATTTACTTTTGCATTTCCTGCAACCAAGAGACAAAAGAGAGAAGAGACGACCTGCTAATGAAAAAAATGAGCAACGTGGTATAAGACGACGGAATGGAAAACGAAGTGCAGTTCTGATGTCAAAATTTTGTTTTAATTTCAATCCCAACCTCGATCGCCATCCCTGATGCTTACGCAGCCATAGCCTCAGCGACCGCCGACCACGCACTGCGATTCTTCCCCGACGTCTTCTCATGAAACGCGGCAACTTCTGGGCGGCCGTAATCCCAGTTGGACTCGTTATTCGGCGCGGTCAAGACAGGCGTGGACATGACGGATCAGGAACTAGGAGCTCTGATTAAGCACTGGTACCGTGAACGGTTGCTCGTGGATGCCCGAGTTCCAGACGGTGCCGTCTACAAGATGACCTACAAAGAATGGCACCGGAGACGCTCCAATATCATCCCTGACGAGAAGAGTCGAAGCGAATACTCGGTCCATCACCCTCTCGTCGCACATTCGCACTTCGTATGCAACGGAGAGGTTATCTTCTTCTGTCCGGCATGCAGAGAAGAAAAATCGAGTGTCCTACAAGTTTTGGATTGCGTGAATTGTAAACACCTCCAAGAATAGAATAACGCTCCCCAAAAAAGGTGTCCTTATCAGGATTGTTTGGTCATCAAGGGTTATAATATGTATTTAACTTTTTATTCATTTCAGATATAATACCAGTACTTACATCCCCCTTTTTAGATAAAATACGGGGCAATACGATAATGTCAATAACATCATTTTTGTCAAAAATAATGTTTTCCATCCCATATAAAAACGAGCTGAAACGCAATAAAAATAGAAATACAGAATGTTTAGAATCGAGTCATGTTTATCACCGAGCCCAAGTGTTTCTTCGTTACGCATGTGAAATATTTTTTTATAGAAACCTCAATTTCTCACCATAATTATTTCAAAAAAAATATAAACATATTTTTTTAACTCATTATTTTATTTGTAGCTTAGCGAAATTGCTTCCACCTCCCTCCGGAACGGAAATACTAACCGAGGAAGTAAAAAAGATTCTCCAAACATTGGGTGATAACACATGTACATTATTTTTTCTGGGAATGCATTAAAATGTTTCCAATTTTATATCATTATTATGGACATGAGACGGGGTCTTTAATTATTTCAATAATATTCGGGTCGATAGTTGTATGGTTATCTTCCAGGTTTAAATCCGTTCCAGGTATAAAAAGTATTTTTTTTCCATCACCACAGATCGTCCTAGATTACCTAGAAGGATTTTTTTTTGCGAAAATATTTTCGATATATCCTGAGTAGAAGTTTTATGGAAATTCCATTTTCTAACAATATTGGACAAAATTTCAGCTTTGCTTCACTAGAAGCCAGCGGTATTTTAGACTCATCTAGCACATGCAAGGTTTATACCTGAATAAAGTGACTACGTATTGGGTTTGTTGACGGAATACGAAAGGGATCTTTCTTACATCGTGATCGTTCCAAACCCACATGACAAGGAGCAAGTATTGATTGTACGGAAGAAGAGTATTGGAAAAAAGATTCAAAATACTGGACTGTTCACAGCAAACTAATTTGCTTTGTCATTTTTTTTACTGGCATCGGGATCACGTAAGCCCTATTCGTATTTCAATCGAAACTAATTGTATCATATTAATAAGTAGCGGCCACACGAGGCGGTTTTCATTTTACAGTATGTTTTGGCTGCAATTTCTTGGAAGATGCGCCTTTCTTTAAAAGCTGCTGGGAATGAAATACTTGAGATGTATGCTAATGTAGGAAAAACAGTGAGATAAAACCATAAAATATCCACCGTCACCAAAACTGGCCGTTAATTTCTGTGCGGCCGCTGCAATTTATAGCTGGTTCGTGTGTTGTTCATTCTGCCGATGTATGTTTAAGGTTTTTTCTATCTTTATTTTATTTTCTTCTCTCGATTAATGATGGAACCTAAAATATTATGTCTTTGATTTTAAAGGACACACCTTCACTATGGCGTATCCTTTTCCTAATAGTCCTCCGCGTGAGAATGTAAATTTGAAATCGTCATGTTATTTTTGAACGGATTGAAATATTATTCTAGTGTAATAAGTCTCAACTTAAAGAACCTTTCGAACTGATACATCGGCATCTTAGTAATTCGAACACGGTGAAATGTACGCAGCATTTCAACCAGTCTGGGCCAACTCACCCCGATTATTTCTATACAGTATAGTTTTTATTTTAATAAAAAAAGATCTTTTACTCTAAGTTGTACAGTATTAGAGCAGCCTCTTACTTAAAACTTTGTGAAACACCTTCATCCTACTTTTCAGTGCAAGATTAGTTGATTGCGATACTGATAAAACGAGATGCCTGCAAATTAGGCGAGGGAACACACCACCCAAATCCCCACCGCATCGGAATTTTTCACATTCTCGTACTACCATCCTAGCGTTCTCTATACCGCCCGTCGTTTTTCCTGAAATTATGTTCAACCTTCAGGTAGTACTGGAGGGTGTTCAGGCATTGGTTGTGGTTCCTGCAAAGAGAACGAGAGTACAGGGTATTTCATGCACATGCTTTGCATTCTATCTCGTTCCATCTCAAAGTGTACAGGAGCATGGAAGTAAGGAAGAAACGTGAATATATGGAAGTAAGGACGAATTATTCGACCCTCACTACAGAGCCTAAGTTTTTATCAATTAATTTGGACTACGCTCGTTCGGAAAGTTGGGCAACGTTAAGGAAAGTTGGGCAACGTTTGGATGATCTCCGCAATGCGCTTCCTTATTTTACATACGCAAGAATCGTAGCTACGGAATTCACATTTCTAAAGCAAAAACACATTTAAGATGTCAAAAACTTTAATTGAAAACGAAACATTTGGCTTCGTTAGGACAACACGATAAATTTCCAGATTGAAAAATACAAAGGATCAGAGTAACATTGGTGTCTATATGGACTCTCAAATTAGAGAGTTCGCGAGATCAAAATAAAATGGTGATCTACCGAGATGTCTTGTGTTTCTGTGTTTATTGCAGACCAATGTTGATGATTTCATCACTAAAATTATTTGAAATACTCTGCATTCATAATTTTTTATACCAAATACATTACCGTACAGGTTTATTCTGCAATTATTAAAGATCATACGCATGTGCGGGAATTATAAATGAAAAAGAAATTCTTCGATATTTAGATTAATACAAAAAAAAAACATAATAATCAAATGTGTCAAAAAGTTATACGAATAATTAACATTATGTATTATTTAAAATAATACATAAACTTTACCAACCCCTGAAAACTATTAAACAGAACTCCGCAAGAATCCTCGTTCATTCGTTTCACTCATTATATTGAGAGCATTGGTAGTACATTGTCCACGAAAATTATTCGAAATTTAAATGCATGCTTAAAAAAGGACTGACTGAACTACTATCTGCAATTGACCAAAGATTGCTGCAACCAATAACGTAAATACTCATCATTTGGATGTAACAGAATTTATTTTCCTGGTCTCTTCGGACATGACAAACACAGAACTGTTCAATAAAGATTGAACAGAAAGCAGCCGAAATACGTGCCAGACTTAAAGGATAATCGGTTTTTTCCATATGTGATATAAAGTTGGACTGGCTGTCATAGACGATGAAGAATTGAGGCAGAGTGCACAGATAAGCGATCAACTTTCCAACTGCTAAATCAGATGATTGCACAGCAGACAATATCCAATCAATGTACGTTGACCAAAAGCTAACCTATACTTCTCGACTAGGTACTTTCCAAGTTACTCCAGCATGATGTTGCTGGCTGTGTAATAAAAAAGAAACTGTGGTTTTTTAACCAGTTTCTTTTTTATTGACATCGAAAAACGGCGCCTTAGACAGGTGTGAATCTACAATTTACACAAAGGGATATCTAGTCAATTGGCCCGATATCGTTATGTGTAAATTTTTATTCCTTTTTTTTAGGTCCGCATTACAGGCAGCAGCCCTTAGATTTTCGAAGATATGCTCGGCTGAATTTATACGAACCGAGCTCCGAAACTACTTCGGAACAGAAATGTGGGCTCAAACTGTCAGGAAAAGTGCGCTGCCCCTTCGGGGATTCCCACCGTCTTCCCAACAGGTTCATTGAA
>JAQFYH010001166.1:0-10209 GCA_034694405.1 Scolopendrellopsis subnuda
CCGGACTTAAAAACTTTTATTGCGCGTTTGTCATGATGTATTTTTGTTTTGTGATCGTATTATTGATGGTAGCCTTTTTGTGCCACGTTGTAAAATAAATAAATAAATAAATAAATAAATAAAATCGTCTCATAGAATATTTTCATGACGTTGTGTGGATTTTTCTCATAAACTTAGTGCATGCGGATTTTACCGAAAAAGGTATATAATTATAGTGTGGTTATAGTGTTGCGTTTTGTTGTGTGCGTTAGTGTGGATTTTTCCTTCTTATTTTCCTCCGAGGAAGGAGTAACGACAGAAAGGTAAGAAAGAATCATTTATTACGAAAATGTCATTTTTCCTCCCGTCGATCCCGAATTGGCCGGTCTCTGTTCGAGTGGCCTTTCACCTTATTGTTAATCTTATTATTATTCATGCGGAGTAGTAAATAATATATCTCTTTTTTTCAAATATTTTTTTTTGATGAAAAGTTAATATAGGGATCATATAAACTACCAATTGCAGCAGCTTTTCCGGCTCTATCTATATTATTGTAATTTTTAAAATTGGGTTAATTCTAAATTTAAAGCGTATGCTGTTGTTGCTAAAAGCGAAACCCGTGAAATCCCGCCCATATTATTATTATATCCATCGGTAATATTTAAGTTGTTAATTTTTCCATTATTTATTGTTAATATCTCGTTCATGTGTTTTATTTTTTCTGGATTTCTGCCACTCTCCTATTATTTTTAAATTCCTGTATATTTTAATCGGTCTGTACAGCTCATCTGAGCTATCAGACCTGTATTTTGTTCTACCTTTCTGTTAAGCTTATATATTTTATGCGCGATTTTTCTTTTTTTTTATATTTTTCTGTTATATCTGCTTGCTCTGTGGTTGAAATAAAAAGAAATTACAACATGATGGGATCGCTCGTAGTAACAATGTAACACACGAATCGCAATTTAATATGAAATCCCAACCATATGTGTGGAATTCCATAAATAAAGTGGGAGGGATCGACTTGTAGTGTTCAGATGATGGGTGTGCGATGTGCATGTAGTTGATCCACAGCCGACTTAGCAACACTACAGTGCGCAAGTTTCAAGTGTTTCAACCGTAACAAAAATGGGAAAACTGTATCATCTCTTATCAGCTGTTATTCGTATTCGTAAAGCATCTCACCGAAATGCCAATGACGATGAATTACAAAGAGCTGTTTTAATATGCCTCGGAAAGTACAACGAAGAGAAGGAAAAACAAGAGTTGTTGGATGCTACTTGGGATGAAGAAGAAGAACAACAAGATTATGAAGATTTTGAAGAAGTTGAAGAAGCCACCCTTACTCAATTGCTCAAAATCAATATAGAGCTCTCCAAGAAGAGGACAACATAGAAGAATATTTTTTTGAATTTTGAGAATGACCCTTAATTCCTCTTTCTCTCTTTATTTTTTTGGGTTTTTAATAAAGTTTAAAAAACTGGTAAAAAAGTACAAAGTACAAAAGGAAAATAATCACTGCCACTCCAATATTCAATATTCTTTCTCAGCGTTGCACCCGTTGGTCTCAAAATCTTCCTATATATTTTAATCGCCCAACATTCCGGAAACCATTGGAATCCAAATCAGAGGTCGAAACCCCCAAAAAGTGACGTTTTCTGACACTAACGAACAATTTCAACGCCGGAGAAGACCATCTCTTCGAAGAGCCCATCCTTACTCAAGAATTGCTCAAAATCAAAATATAGCTCTCCACCAAAGCACCCATCATTCAAATCAGCATTGATTCAGCATGCATTGGATTGCAGAATAAGAAACATTATAATTTAAATAATTTTTATAGTCTGGGAAGTAATTTCGGTGACTTCGAATCTCTACTATTCTGACCGAAAGCTAATGTTAAAAGCTTTATCGAGAAACTTTAAAACTGTTTTCTTTGTACATTAGGAGTGTGATCAAGCATCATCAATACATAACGGAAGCTTAAACATAATGGGAATAATTCCTCCCACGACGTACGTTGCGGTTGGTCAGTGTAAAAATTTGAAAAATTTAGAGTTATTACTCACGGCTAATATGACGATCGAGTGTTTACCGGTTGAGCAAGTTAAAAAAAATTATATATTAATGGTTCTCGGAAAACTTTGGCGTGGTTACATTTTCTTTTTAAATCTGAATCGCAAAATATTATGGAATGCAGTTTACCACATGACCCTCTTACTGTATGTGTGAAATATGGACGCTCTCCTATTAATCTTCACTATTTTTATTTGTTTCAGCACGCTGTGTTCAACTGGCATACATAAGATCGTAACCTCCCATCCCTGAATTACCTACATTACGGGAATCCCAAAACGTGGTACATTATACCCCCAGATCTTATGAACGATATGGAGTAGAGGAAAGTTGAGAATGCCCTGCCCATTTGAGGCATCTTATACGTCAAATATCTCCAAAAATCCTCAGAGAAAAACATGACATGACAGTGTATACTGTCAGTTAAAAATATTACACTTTTTTAACACGATTTATTTATAGGATAATTCTATAAGGGGACTTGACATACATTATTAGAGCTAGAGGAAAGTATGAAAGCGGTCAGAATTTTAAAAAGTATTATATTGGGATCAAAATGAACCAAATATTATTAATGATTGACAGGCTAGTTTAAATAGTGAATTTAGTCACAAAAAAAACTAAACACACGGAGTGTGTGTTTACGAAAGAAAAGTGTCGAAATTCGAAAATAGCGCACGTCCCGTCAACTGAAATAAAATTAAAAAAGAAAGATCGCCACCGCCATCTGTGGTGTCATTCCCATTACTGTGGCGTTGGCCAGGTTTGAATTGAGCAGAATTTCTGGCCAAATGGTTTTTCAAAAGCAGATTGTGTTTTAGAATGCACCAAAATTGGCTTTAAAATGTAAAAACTAATGTCATCACTATGGGAGGATGGTAGCCTCTGAGCACCTAAACTTTAATATAAAAAAAACTCTAGGGGGATTGAGATATTGACTTTGGTCCGCATTACTAGACCTCAATCCCCCAGAGTCTAAATTTGAGGTCTGGGCTCATGCAGCAGCTCCTGCAGCTAATAAGTCGATCCATAGAAAAACAGCGTGTTGCAAGTTAATATATGAAAAGTTAATATAAATATATGGTGACATTTGCAACCGTAAATGCGAAAAACAGCTGCTGTTGCCCTGCCTAGCTGAGAAATATTGACTCCAATGAAATAATAACATAGCTTACGAAATTAATTATAAGTTATATTTATATTAATAAGGTTTTCTAGAAACAGCTGTTGTTTACGTGAAAAGCTTTTGTGTAACCGGAATATTTAGTAGTTACGCAACACAGGTATTCTACTAACATTACGAATACATTGTTATTCAATATGACGAAATAACAGAAATATAATAATAGAACGTAATAAGAGAAAACCCACATATTATTTTAATTTGTTTGAACAAAAGGAACAACACCTGTTGTTTTCGTTTGATAAACTACGACTCGTTTTTGTGTGGCCCATTTCTAATGAAATCCCGCAATTGATATCCCACGCAAGGTCCCCCCATGCATAATATTAATAATACAAGTGGGAGGGATCGACTTGAAGTGTTCAGATGGTGGGTGTGCGATGTGCATGCATTCACATCCTACCTGGCAACTACACCACACTACGCAGGTTACAAGTGCAAAGCAAAAATGGGAAAACTTTTTCAACTCCTAACAGCGGCTATTGATAAAGCCTACGTGGAGAATAACAATGACGAGGATTTACAGCAAGATGTATTTATACGGTGTATGCCTTGGAAAGTATAATGAGGCGAAACAAGAATAAAATTTGTTGGAAGAAGCACAAGCTTATGAAGAGGAGGTATTGGAAGAACACGATTATGATTTTGAAGAAGAAGAAGAAACCCCTAATTTTCCTCGGGTCCAGGCACTCATGTATTCGTCGTCATCATCAGGACCATCATCAGGACCAAGCACAAGTTACGGTCCCCCTGCACCCTTTCAAACCTCCCATCAAGATCCCTCTCCTCTCTTGCAGCAGCAGCACTCACAAGACCTTGGATTAAAAATCCGAGATCGAAACCCCAGGAACTATAAAAATGTAAGATTTTTAGACGAAGATTATCAAGGCCAAAGAAGACGAAGAAACCATCCTTACTCGAGAGAGCACCCATCGAGTGAGCTCTCCATCAGTCAGCCAAGTCGACGAACTGTGGTGGCTCGAAAAATTTTTACTCTCGAAGAAGAAGAGAACATTCAAGATTAATTACTAACGGATAATTTGACGAGAGAGTGTTTACCAATGTTGTATGGTTCAATGTTATTTCTATACTATTTATTATTAAAGTATAGAGCTAGTGCATAAAATAGGTGGCGCGCTCTAGCGGCCGGTCGCGCGTACTGAACGCAAGGTGGGGGCGTTGTTTTCCATTATCTCGTGCATTGTGATATATTTTCGAAATACAAATGTATCATGTAGCAACATACTATTTAAAATGAGAGAAAACGCGTGTTTAAGATCTCAAACAATTCTTGCTTCTCTAGTTCAAATTCGTTTCGAGAAGATACAATATTGGTTTTTCAATCCAACAGGTCTAAAAAAATAACTTGACTGATTTTTGTTTTAGCTAACGATAGAACAATATCAAGAGAAGTTTAGTCCGCTGGCGAATTGTTTGTCGGCCATCAAAGTAGAGTTGTGTAGGTTGACAAACACACCGGTAAGAACGATTTAGTAATTTTTAATTGAAAATTTTTCCTAAGTTGATCATTTATTTAATTATCGTATGACATTTTTGACCGGGGCTGGATATAATTAATGTCTTTTTCCGTTCTTGAGATATGAATTTTTTAAAAAAAATATGTTGCTAAAGCAAGATGTTTTACAGTACTGTAATAATATAAATACGGTAACTCACATTACTGTCCTGTTTCCTTTCTGGCACACTAAACTTATACATGTCCGAGCAACCATATAAATTTCATTTAACTGTGTTGAACCTTTCATACGCTATCGCAGCTGGAATTACCGCGGCTGCTGGCGGGAGCCGTAGATACGTATAAACTTTTGACTTGTTGCGCTCTGTGGTTTGATGCAAGTAAATGTATCTTGGTGATAACATACGTATATAATTTACTGACATTATGTTATTGTCGCGGCGTTCATCCAATCATAATATCAATGGAACAATGAAAGTATATTTCGTATAATTTAACGCGTCAGGAACACCCACATTCCCACGCGTTGCAACCGTAAACGAGGAAAACAGCTGCTGTTGCCCTGCCTAGCTCATAAATATTGACTCCAATGAAATAATAACATAGCATACGAAATTCATTATAAGTTATATTTATATTAATAAGGTTTTCTAGAAACAGCTTTTGTTTACGTGAAAAGCTTTTGTGTAACCGGAATATTTAGTAGTTACGCAACCCTGATGTACATTCTTCTACGAATACATTGTTATTCAATATGACGAAATAATAGAAACGTAATAATAGAAATATAATAATAGAATGTAATAATAGAAAACCCACATATTACTTTAATTTGTTTGAACAAAAGGAACACATGTTGTTTTCGTTTGATAAACTACAACTCATTTTTGTGGCCCATTTCTAATGAAATCCCGCAATTGATATCCCACGCAGGGTCCCCCACGCATAATATTAATAATACAAGTGGGAGGGATCGACCTGGAGTGTTCAGATGGTGTATGTTCGATGTGCATGCATTCACATCCTACCTGGCAACTACACCACAGACTACACATATTTCAAAGCAAAAATGGACAATTTTTTCGGACTCGTATCAACAGTTCTTAACAGGGCCTCCATGCGGAACGAAAACGACAAGATACTAGAGAGAGAGATAATGATATGCCTCGGAAAATATAATGAGGCAAAGGCCAAACAAGAAGAAGAAGAAGCACAAAATTATGAAGAAGAATACGATTATCAGTTTGAGGAAGAGGAAAACGATTACGAAGAAGAAGAAGAAGAAGAAGAAGAAAACCCCATTTTTCCTCGGGCACTCCCACACTCAACTCGGGCACTCTCACTCCATTCGTCGTCATCACCAGGACCATCATCAGCACCAAGTACGAGTTACGGTCACCCTTTCAAGACCATGGTCCCTCTCCGCAGCACCAGCACTCACAAGACCTCGGATTAAAAATCCGAGAAATCCGAGACCGAAACCCCACCAACTATAAAAAAGTACGTTTTTCAGACGAAAGCCAAAGAAGACGAAGATATCATCCAAGAAGTTATCCTTACTCGAGAGAGCACCCATCTGATGGAGAGCTTTCCACCAGAGCTCTCCATCAGAGTCAGCCGAACCGACGAACTGTCGTGGCTCGGCGGGAAACTTTTACTCTCGAGGAAGAAGAAAACATTGAAGATTAATTCCTCTTTCTCTTTCTTTCTTTTCTTGGATTTTTTTAATAAAGTTAAACAACAATAAAAATAAAATAAAATAAAAATAAAAAAAAAAATAAATAAATAAAAAAAAATAAAAAAATAAAATAAAAAAAACAAAAAAAAAAAATTAAAAAAAACACACAAAAAATAAAAACAAAAAAAAATAAACACGTACAAATGGGAAGTTTCCTTTTGTACTTGATCAGAGGTAGATTACCCTCAAACCTGGGTGCGATTGGTGCACAAAAAATACCTCGGCATTTCTGCACCCTGAGGGTGATTTTTTTTGGGTGATCTGGGTGATCGGATTAGATAAACAAAACCGATGGTTTTTTATTCATTCGAGGTCACTGATTCAGAAATTTTTCGACAAATTTTTCGAAATTTTTTCGAATTAGAATTTCGGATTAAAATTAATCGAAATCATCTTGTTGCATCCCCAATCCCTCTATCTATCTTGGTGAGATATCGACCAGTCTCTATCTATGTTGCTGCACCAAACTACCTCGGCATTTCTGCACCCTGAGTGGTGATTTTTTTTGGGTGATCTGGGTGATCGGATTAGATAAACAAAACCGATAGTTTTTTATTCATTCGAGGTCACTGATTCGGAAATTTTTCGAAAATTTTCCGAACTTTTTTCGAAAAATTTTCCGAAAAAGTTAATATAAATATATGGTGACATTTGCAAAACAATATTCATAGTTAAGGACGCATAAAAATGTTTCCAGCGCGTTTTATTGAAAACAGTCTCACCGACGGATGTGAAAATAATATTATCAAATTTTAAATTTCAGAATGGAGAACCTACATGATAATTTTATTCGTCTAGAGAAATTGGTTAACTATATGTATATATGTATGTATGTGTATATGTATGTAGTTAAAAAGACATCGAACGTTAACCAAGAAAAAAAAAAACGAATTGGACTACGAACAAAAAAAAAATGGAAAGATACTTTAGCTGAAAAAAAGATCACTTTTAACCTATTATATTACACCAAACGATCCGGTGAAATAGAACATAGGATTGCTCTTAGAAAGAGACAGGTTATTTTAAAAATGATGAACAAAGAATAATACACGACTAGTCCTTGTTGACCCGAGTGGTGATGTGGTCGATGAGATAAAAGGCGATGGCGACACTGTTTTTCAAACGGTTGAAAACATGGACGTCAATATAGGACTCGGTGAATTCGATTATAGAAAGTTTCAGGAAGAAATAAAGAAACCAGAAGTTAGTGAGGAATTACGAGCGATGGACAATGAGCAAAAAAGTGTGTCCACGTCATACGAAACTACTTATAAAAAATTTGAACGACTATCAGACAAAGTTACGGAAAAACATTGTGTAGAAATGCAGATACGAGAATAAAGAATCAAATGTCCGTTCTCAAAGGACTAAACGAGGAAATATCCTGGTTTCAGAAAAATGTGAAAAAGGTCGCATTTTCAATTTTGAATATTTTTCCTGAAACCAGAAGTCAAGGCAGATAAACTGATTGTATTACACACACATTTTTCTCGAAGTTATTTCTCGCAGTAAACACACGGTTGGCATTTTTTTCGAGCAATTCTTATATTATAGTATATAATACAATAATGTGATCTGAAGACTTTATGTCTTCCTAGACTGTACGTCCTCTTTTTATTCGTCCCAAAAGTTCAAATCCCATGTAATGAAAACGTGGCATTTTTACTATAATAATTTTTGAAACTTGATCGAGTAAAATTATACTGGAATGAATTAAACAACCTTGTACGTTACCACGAATAATATCATCTTTATTATTTTTCCATCGAGGTTTTAATATTTTATGAAACGCAAATTTTAGAATTGGAAAGCTATATTTTTTTATGGATTGAAAAATATTTCCTCCTCTCACATCCCGTCTATATTTTATACCCAGATCATACGGTTTATACAGTAATTATGTATTTTGAGTCAAAATAGTCATTTTTTATTCTTAAATCAAAAACAAAAGTTAAGTTTTCATTATTAAAATCTATTAATCTATTTATCTGATCAGTAACTTTAATTCTAATTTGCCAAACGATGTGGTGATAAAAATCGAAGGATTGCGATGAGAAAAAGATAAGTTGAAATTACTCATTTTAATCATGGATGCATGATTGCATGTCAATATGTCAGTTGTTCTAACACACAAGAAAGTAGGCCCAGATACCAACTTATAAGGAAAACTTACCAACTTCAAATTAAATCGCCTGTTAGCAGATTCTGGATACAAGAAAAAAATTTGTTTATAATCAATTTAAAAATATCAAAAAAAAAGTGGAAAATTGAAATTATCCCTCAACAAGTGGATTTTAAAGCTAACATCACCGCGTATATTAATGATGACGACGCAATAATTGAGTGTGGATATATTAAGAAAAGAACTGTCATTCGTTCGAAGCTCATCAAAGCATACGAAAATACATCAGTGACTTTAAGGATTGAATATCTACACATTCTCTTTTCAGAAGAGGTGTTGAAAAATGATAAATATTCGTTGGACGAAGAAATCAACGAAAATTGCCAAAGATCAGATGCTGTGTTTGAAGTGAACGGTGAAAGGATCCCAGTTGATTCGTGTATTGTCCGTGCAAGATCTGACGTGTTTACTTCAATGTTAGACTATGACGGAGCCGTCATTAAAATTACGGACAGTACTACGGATGAAGTGAAAGAAGTGGTCACGTTTTTATACACGGACAATACTCCGAAATTGGAAGAACTCGCACTTCCTTTGGCAATTTTCGCTGACAAAATAACTTTAGGAAACTATTAATAATGACCAAGCATGTTCTTCCGAACATCATCAACGACGAAAACATGTTGGATATTTACAGATTTGCTCAATTAAAAAATTGGACGTTTATACTGGCTTTCGCCAAGTATTATTTGAGTAAATTTCATGAATTACTTATCCTTTTTATCTGGATTTCCCATATATATATCAGAGTGAATTCGAAAATCAAGCGGGATCTCACATTACTAAGAACATATCCAACATATTTCCCTTTTATGAGGAAGGGAAATTAAAATATTTTACTATTACGTCATATGGCTATTTACCAAGTTAATTAATAGGCTGATTTTCCACACAAGTACATTTAAGCTTTTAACGATGAGAAAGAAAGATGGATTCTGAATTTAATTTAGCCAGCTTACCACTTATCTGTTTAATCGGCCAATTTTTAACTACTGAAGATATTGTCAATTTAACTAAAACGTGTTTATATTTTCTCATCGTTTTCGGCTCTCCGTGCTTGTGCAGAAAGTTTACGTTCACGTTTGAAAAATATTCTGACAGTTATGTCGAGCAATTAACAAGATTTTCGTACGGTGCGCATCAAATTGAACTTCTTTATGTGTCGAATGAAACGGAAACTGATCGTGCTTCGCTTAGGCTGATCTTGCCAATGACTTTGCCTACAGAGTAATCCAACAATGCCAAATAGCTCGCTTCCTGCAAAAACTGGATTTTGGTGAAATTCCTGTATGTGATCGGATTGTTAACGTTTTAGTGCCCGCCTTTTGTAACACACTAAAGGAACTACAGATGTGTCGTGGAAATGATCTCAGTTATATTGGTGTGAATAAACTAGGACGCCTTCTAAAGTTAGTAAAGCTAGAAATATCAGTGACTTCGAAATTCAGTGACTTCGGATAATTTGACGACAGAGTGTTTACCAATGTTGTATGGTTGAATGTTATTTCTATACTATTTATTATTAAAGTATAGAGCTAGTGCATAAAATAGGTGGCGCGCTCTAGCGGCCGGTC
>JAQFYH010001167.1:0-10209 GCA_034694405.1 Scolopendrellopsis subnuda
TATCCCCATGTTCAAAACGACCGTTAACTTTTAAACAGTGATTAAGAGTTAATCAGCGTTGGAGAAACCCAGCCTAAATCAGTTAAATACTTCATACCTAGGGTTCGAGTCCCTGTCGTATATTTAAGAGTACGACCTCGGTCTGTGCATATCCTGGACGGTCCATATTGTGCACAGACCGAATGTCGCATAAGACATTCGGACTCTTATGCAAGCTGATGCCACTCTTATGTCACAGTTGCGTAAGTGGTAGATACGCAACTGTGGTTCTGTAAGCGTTTCTAATACAGAAAGCTTCACACTTTACTTAGCCATAGTCGCCTTTCTGATCGGACAAAAGTAATTCAAAATTCGTGCCAATTCAGTTCACGTAAAACCTGCATTTTCAACGGGCACTTGAAAGTTAAACTGCATTTTCCCAGCAAATGTAAAAAAAAAAAAACAGATACGCAACTGTGGCATAGCAGTGACTATAAATGCAAAATACTTTAAATACATTTTTTCATTTTTTCTTGATGAAATTTTGGGTGTTTGAGTCATTTTTGCGTATTTGAGCATTTTGGGTGATTGTGAGAGATTTTACGTAATTTTGTTTGGAAAACGTGAAGCACAATACGCCAAAATTTATTGGGATTATGTAGTGTGTTGTGTGTACCTCTGAAAGACCATGCGACATACGTGGTAATATAAACCGTAGTCCTATGCTTGAGAGATTGCCAATGCCAACGGAAAAGTAGCTCCAACTTATTACTGTTGAAGTTTAGAAGTGAGAGAAGGCGATGGATGTCGTGTATAATTTACGTTTACGACATCGGTCAGCTACAGTCTGTAGTTGACAACTAGAAATCCCGATGTCGACATCGGGAGCGAACGTTTCGATTGCGTCTGCAATATGCATTGGCTCAGTCAACAAGTTTTCCGACTGAAATAGATTAGGAGGAAATAGATTAGGAGAATTAACACTCAAGAAGGAGCTCATTTCCAATGGTTACAGTATTTATACCGCCAATAACCGTAGATCTAGTAACTAAAGATTGCAGAGCGGACTCTTGAACGACCAAATTCCTCAGAATAGCCAAATACAACACCAAATTCTCAAATTGCCCTTTCCCTATCATTTAACATTAAGACAGCTACGACGCTCTAACAAATTCTTTGCACGATGTCGGCAAACTCTGGCTGGAAGATCTTGTAGTGGCACTCTTAGGTGGCTAATCTGCTGGGAAGGCAATTCCTCCCCAGATTAGCCCCTGACTGTTGCTGATGCGGCATACCCGCATGCCACAGTCGGGCAACCTTTTGCGTTGATTCTCGATTTTCTAATGTGGAGATAGATAACATTACTGTAAAAACTAAAAATACCAGCGCCGTCGCTTCTTAAGATCTAACTTATCGCGATGGTTTTCCGATCTTGATCGTAATAATTATGTCGTTCTAACCTAATGATTGTTGGCCACCATCGCAGGAAAAGTCCGATCGTTGTTATATCTTAGAATGGAGTATTCGTACCATATAAAATAGCACAGTGCATAAAAGTTGGGTTCAGTCCAATTCAGTTACTACTGATAAAGATGTAAAAGAATGGTGGATTTTTGTTTAGTTGTCTTGCTTTTGTACCACGATCGTTCAGCCTGATCTGAATTCGGAGGAACATTCTTCTCACCTATCGTACCGAGTACATGGCTTTACTCAAAGCAATTTCTCAATCAATAGAGAGTTTTAGCAGCTTCGACGTAACGCCAATGTAACGCAAACGTAACGACTAATGACTCGTTTTGTGCTTGCGATTTTCAGTGCAATGTTCGCATGTTCAGAGCGTGTAATTACGTTAAGTTTACGTTACGTTAGCGTTCATCGAAGCTGCTAAAACTCTCTAATATCTCGTTACATTGACCTCTCACAAAAATTTTAACCAATCACAAACCTCAATGCCTTACCCGGGATTCGAACCCACACCCTCTGTGGCCGCATGCTTGTGAGTCGGACGTCTAACCAAAGGGGAGGAAAGTTTTCTCAAGTGCATATTTGGAAATTTTTTCTTCAATCTAAAACAAACGTCCAGACCACTGACAGACAATGAGCTGAGATGAGCCACTAAGAGCGTGTTAATTAAGCAATCAGTAAACTCTGCGAGAGTCTCCTACTTTTATTTTGTAAAAAAATCGCGTTCCATCAGCCTCATTTAAAACACAGTCAACATTTTGGCAGAAAAAGACGATCGCCTTGAATGATATTATTTTTTTTTACCTGCCGTTGAATAAAGAGTTAATGTCTCTTGATTCTTTTATCAAAAATCATAAAATTCAATTATAAACCTGTCAGTGTGAATATAAAAAATTAAAAAAAATATGATTTAATCCGATTCAACCAACTGATAATTATTTAAATTACTTTATAGACTAGGGAGGCATGGTCATCAAAATATCACGTATATTAAGAAATTAAAGAAAAATTATACACGAACTTTGAGGTGGCACGTAATATCTCACCTTATATACAAAATGAAGATCACGGATCTGGTAGATGAATGATGGTATTAAAGTGCGATTCAAAAATGATAACCCACGAGTGAGGAATTCTCGTGTTATTCCTTAAATTTTATTCGAATGAAATAGTGCTTATACGGTATAAGCAACATTTCGATAATAAAATAATGTACGTATTCGGTGTGCTATACCGTTAACTTACCTTGTTCTGTACCCCTATCTGTTGAAGGAAAGCAAGTCACAACTTACACAAGAGTACGAAAAGACCACCCAGAAAAAAAATCTTTCTTAAATAGAACACCTTACAAAGTATATTTTGGAACATAATTATTATATTGGATAACAATTTTTAATAAAACACAATCCATAAATCAGACTAAGGTTATACAAGCCTTTTGTAAGTTGTCTTTCGTTAGCCGGCTAAGGAATGTCCATCCAAACGAAAGTTCCCGTCTAGACTCTAGATAAACCTTCTGTTAGCCGCCATTTATTTTGTTTTCTTCGTTTGAACGGACATTCCTTATCCGTCTGGCCCGATTTTATCCTTATCTTAAGAGAGAAAGTTAACCGCCGCAGCTTGATCTCGGGTTGGTTCAACGCCGGTAGTTATTCTCCGGATAAGTTTATCAGACGTTGGTGCACTCCGACACGAGGAAAGGTAACTTACAAAGTTACAAATAGCCTGTCTCGCATGCCAAAAAAAAATATATACCGTATAACAATGAATTAATCCGTTATGTGTGCATATTATAACAGGTAAAATAACCGAGTACGTCTTAAAATTAAAAGTTAAGATGCAGATCTCGAACGCTCTTCAAAAATGGTTTTAATAAACGAGAACGATATACTGTATAGCTATAGCCTATAGGGACGTAAATCTGATCCACAGAAAAGGAAATGTCACAATCAAATAGTGAGTCTGAATCTGAAAGAAATGTAATGGTGGAGCCAAACGGGGCTTGATCCACCGGCAATCTTCGGGTTCCAACGTTCGACCACCCCGTACAGCAGCTGCTGTAGTAATTAATCACTTTGCACCCCTGTTGATTAATTGCGCGAATGCACTACATGCAAAAATATTGAAATGGGATAGAGTGTAAATCCTAAAATTAAAAACCTGAGGTGGATTTTGTTTCAAAACGTCATGTGACAAACAGCAGCTGTTAATCAGCTGGGATGGACCTGAAATTGTGTCCAGGACAAGTTGAAAATGATCCATCACATATTCGTCGCGTAGACACTGATAAAAACCGGTCCCAGCGATGTAACAAGGTGGCATACAGGGTGATCTCAAAATGACGTGATCCACCCAGCTTATAATTTCACATCTCACGTCAGAAAAATTGATAATTAAAATAAGAGTAAAAACAATGTATCTATCCTGTTTTCTTTGGTTTTGGTGTCGCCGAATCCAGTGGATTTGATCAGGTAGTCTTTGGGTTTGAAGGCGTAGTAAGGTATCCTATCAAGCTCAAAATCTTTAAAAGCCTGATAGGAACCTAGTTGGTCGTATTTATTTATTTTTTTTCATGTTTTGCATCGGAACCTGTCAATGTTTATTATTTAATCTCAATGAAAACCTTACGGTTTCACGAGGTTTTCTAAAATTTTGTCTTTTCATTCTCTTACTGCGCTTCGAACGAAAATATGCCATTGTCGAAAAAGAATATGGGTTACGAGCTTCCTAGTTCATGATTCAGATTATAGGCTACTGAGCAGTAATGAGTTGCAATCTTGGGTCCTAATAACGCATCTCATAAAATTGTTGAGTACCCTTGCATGGAAAGCAATTGCAAGTTGCAAAAAACACTCCTGTTGCACACAAAATTGGCATGCAAAAAGTTGCGATTGGATCCTTAGAAAAGATTGCTGGAACGAACGTTGTTCTTTACAGTCAATCGGACCGGCACCGTTATGAAAGTAACGGTAAATCCGGTCAACCCTGTATGTGAATGAAGATGAGCTCTTACAAGGGAGTTTTGAATCAGCCTTCAAGTTTAACGTGTTCATCATAAACTACATTTTCTAGGGAAAGTATTTGACCCCGTTGATCTCATTGCGTAAAGAATGTTGGTCTCTGGGTGAAAGTGGACGGTAATATTGTGTCTGGGGTCGTATATATAAACTCCTCCTAGTCCACACGAAAATCACACAGTAGTTTCTCTTTGGATTCTTCACCTTACAGTGATTCAACACAGCAACAGGTAGGGATTAATACTTTTCATCCTCATTCGTACTTTCACGGTAAGTCAACGTTTATTTTATAATCAAAGAGATTCTAAACATTATTTCCCAAAACAATTTTTTTTTCGGTGTGCCGGTAATTCGAAATTTCTGTGGGAAAGATAGGACAACCCTCTGATCAATGCAATCGAACAAATTTGAATAGAAGTTGTTATTGGACTTGTAAAAGCAAGGGTGGGTTTATGGCAAGTTATAAATAAATTGGCGGATTGGATTATACAGTTAGTTAGTCTTCATTGCATATGTCATACCTCTACTATCCTATATAGGCCTACTTTGTACGGTATATTATAAGCCTTCTTCGGCACTTTTTGTAAATTTTGCTAGTGAGATTTAAGCAATCAGCACAGTCAAGCCAAAATTCCAATTGCAACGGGGCAAAGTTTAGATACCAGTATACTGAGATTTTTTAATACGCACTTGATAGCAGAATAAAACTGATAACCATCACTTTTTTTCTATTAATTTAGAACCTTTTCATTATTAAAAATTGAATTGAATATTAATCATTTACTTTCCTGTAAGTTATTTACTAAACTTTCTTTCAATATTTTACATTATAACTACGGTATAGTTCACTATAAAGGCTCTATTACTTTTGAAGTAACTCTCGCCTATAGCGAAAGCTGTGGATATACGGGATCTTCCTAATAACTTATACCCTTAAAAGTAGCCCAATTAACTTAATTTGGATTCGTTTACACTGTTTACTACTCACTACTCCTGTACTCACTTTCCTATCAAGCATGCTAAAGAGAGTGGATCTCTTTGATGGATTTAATTTCCCTGAATAACTTACATGAAGAGGCTTTGAAATCTGCTTCTGTAACAGACAAATCAATTACTTGTGGCTTGTGGATACGAAGTTAAGAATTTTGCTGTAAATTTTCCTCATTTCTGCACAGGGGTAAAGGGCTATAATTCACGCAAAAGCTTAGACGAGAATCTTAGCTTGAATTTGCATCGACCTTGTATTGCTGAATGCTGATTGGTCGGAAAGGCGATGAAACGTCACAAGGTCAATCTCCTTTCTGACGAATCAGCAATGAGTGCAGATGCAAGGTCGCGTTAAGCTGCTCGTCCAAGCTTTCGCGTGAATAAGCCCTAAATGCTAACTAACTTACAACTTAAAGCAGAGTATTTGCTATTCAACTAATCTCGTGCAAATTCTACGCAGATACACTAAATAATTGCATGTTTCTGCTGTCAAATTAATTTATATTTATGCAGAGAATAACAGGGAGCAGAAAATTCATGGAACCACTGGAATAGAAATACATAAAAGCAATCATGAAGTGCTAGGCCTCCAAATCTGCTTGGGAACTGTCATGTCCACGAAAAGCATCTCTAAACGACTGCGCACACGTTCGTGGACATAAAAGTTTCCAAGCTGCCCTAGGCGGTATTTTTATTACTTTTAGATACCGGTATTTTTAACCCAATGGTTCCATGAAATGTCCTGATTTCCTGAATAAGATGCAATTTCTTTCCACATAAACTTAGAAGATAGCTAATAAATTCTTGATTTTAATACAATATTGCAACTGTAATAATATTTCTTTTCATTTTTATAGGTTTCAAAAACCACAAAAAATAGAAAAAAATGAAAGCCATAGTATTTGGTAAGTTTAATTCATCTATCAAAAAATAAATTCCAATTATAAAATTAAATAAACTTCATTTCCATGTCTTTTCTTCTTTTTCTTCCCAGCTCTTTGCGTTGCCACGGCACTAGCAGTCGCTATTAGACAGGTAATTTTTGAATTTCTCATCATACTAGAAAAATTAAGAACTTTCATTTATTTGACTCGTTGGGGATGTCACCTCCTGCAGGAGATCATTTGTTTCTCACCGACACCTTTATTTTTTTTCTTTATTACTGCCTTTTTTTCACTGTGGGAAAACCAGATAAATTTTACTCAATGTCGTAGATGAGACACAGCGTAAATTGCGCCTCCCGCTCTCATAATCCATAATGAAATGCATCTCCCTCTAGCGTCAAATAAAGAAAGCTACTGTCCGCCCCACGTTTAGTCCAACGCATATTTTGGAGTGTATTTCTATGATTTTTCCTAAAAACTATTTTTATATTTCCAGCCCAGACAAGCGATAACAACGTACGTCCTACCTGACGGCGCAGAAGTCATTTTGGGAGGCGCACCAAAATCCACTTTCAGTTGCGATGGCAGAATCTACGGATTTTACGCAGATATGGACAACAGTAAGAAATATGCTCAGACTAATATTTTCAGGGAGAGGAACATGAGATGTTATAATATCTCCCCATATAGTTGTGATTTAGGAGCCTTTTGACGTCCTGAAGGTGCCAATAAACTTCACCCGCCCGCCAGAATTCTCCCGGTCTCAAATGTAGAATATTCGACGAATCTAATTGAGAGTCTCAATTAGATTCGTCGAATATTCTACATCCTGTTGAAAATATCCCTTGATCTATTTGCAGACTGCCAAATTTTCCACGTCTGTGTTCCTGGTATCACCACCGATGACGGAGTGACGATCGACACCCAGATGTACAGCTTCATTTGCGGCAACCAGGTAAACGAAATCTTTGAGAGCTTTACAATCTTGATTCTATCAACACAACCGCCACCCCCTCCCCAAGTCAAATTCCTGATGCCCATCCAGTTCCACTCCAAAAACCAAAAACTAATATTTAACATTACAACCCCCCGTTCCAAATCCAAAATGAGCCCTCACCCCCCCCCCCCCCCCAGTTCTAATTCTGTAATCAATTCCTAGTTAGAGCTGTTAATTTTCCGCCCCTGAGCACGTTTGCACGTAAGTTACGCAAGCGCGAAGTACCCTGAGCTATGTCCAAGACATTCTGAGAACCTCTGAAAATGGAAGTTTCGATTTGCGTAGTTGAAACCACTCACTTATAGATCTTTAGAAATGCCGTTAACGGATCCATATTGATACATTTTAAACTTTTTTCCAGACGGTCTTCAACCAAGAGGACCTCACCTGCGGATGGCCCGATGATGAGAAACCCTGTTCCTCTGCCCAGAGTTTCTACAGTCTCAACGAAAATTTCGGAAAGAAGGAGAAATAAATTAGTAAAAATTTTAGATCTAAAAAAAATTTAATGATATTAGCGAATCAACTTTTTTTAATTTAACATAAAATTGTACAATCTTTATTGGAAAAAATTCTATATAATTTTACATTGTAAAATATATAGAATCTGGCTTTAAAAAGTATTAGAAAAATATAATTAATGTTAATTCGCTGTGTCATTCATTTGATCCGCCCAAATCCTAAGACTGCTCGATTTTCAAATTTTTCTTTAAAAAAGTCATGAATGGAACCAAATGTGATTTTTTTTCAAGTCATTGTACACTATCATCTTTCCTATCTCTTCTTCGTCACTACTGTACAGAAATCTATTTACGTTGTAAAACTAGATGTTTAAATAATTAATTTTTCAATTTTCCTGACTTGAAAAATAACTATGTGTGATTGTTCGTGTGAATGCATTTCCTAAGAATTAAATGAAGATTTTAAACCAATAGCGTCTCCTGAATAGTTTTTACATTGGACATAAAGTTATTGACAAACAAAGAATCTGTAAATGCGCCGATCCTAGATAAAATACGTAGAAAAAGACAGAAATACATTTAATTGAATCGAAACTTGACTGTCAAAATCTCAAACTATCATAATTATATGTCCTGCTGTCGGTATTCGAAGCCGAATCATTCAGCTAAGTACAGTACAACTTGGTGATACTGATAAGTCATCAAGTGTGTATCTGAACTATAGTAAAATGCGCAAACTTTATTGTATAGTACAAACATCATAGGCTTGATAAATTAGTTGAATGGGGTATTGAAAATGTAACATAACATTCAGAGAGGAGCAAAGAAAACAAACCCACAGCGGAGGAAGGAGTATTGCCGATTTGCTGCCTCAATACATCTAATAAGCTCATGTTCGCAACCGAAAAATCTTATGAAAAGTGCTGAAGTACTGAAAGCCGTACGGTGCGACTGTGCGTAAAAGCCGATAAAGCGGCAAAAATGGGATTCTCTGGTGGACACAAGCCCACAAAAATGTTCTGTGAAGTATTCTTCTTCTCTTCTTCATCTCCATTTCCATTCTGGAGGTTGGCGGCCAACAAGCACCAGTCGTTTCGATTGTGAAATATTAACTTAGGTTATTCAACACAACAGATATGGTCAAAACATAGTTCTGAATATTTCTGCCGAGTTTGATATTATTTGCAGTACCCGCATGATTTTTTAAAAAAATTTTTATTGTTTATTGCCGTTTTCCCATGATGGGGTAACAATGGACAACTTCGATCTCCTTTAAAATTATCCAAATTCCTAAGATTTTACATAGGCCCTACACTGTTTTCACATTGTAAGTTGTAACAATTTTGTGGGCTGGAGACGGAAGATTTCAAATTTTCGTGTTATTTATTGCAGCACCCCTGGCTGGTTGCCATGGATACAAGGCATGTGCAGTACTCGAACTTGATTAATCTTACTAAATACTCTTGGGATAACTCGCTCAATATCAGGTGATTACTGATAACTTCCCTGTCGTCTTCGTTACGCAGCACATTTCGAATAGTTGATTCTTGTTGAGAAAATCCCTTATAACCCGATATTATTTTTGAAACATAGCGATCTAATCTGTAACAGTGCTCACGTTCCACACGTAACTCGACGTAGGACTCAAGTTCCCGAGATTCGTTTAAAAACAGTCAAAATTGTAAAAAAAAGACGATCTCCTTGAATGACTTGACAGTTGTACAGAAAATAAAGATGTGCTGTCAAGATTCTTTTATATCAAAAAATCCTAAATTTCAACCATAAAACTACCAGCCAATTTTTTTAAAAAAATTGTGATTTCTTTGTTTCTTTAAAATCATTTCGATACCAGAGAAGGCAAGTAGCAAAATCAAATTTTTGATTTGCCTTTTGATTGAAAACAGGTAAAAATATATGACAGGAAATATAATATGCGGAGTCTCATTGCGAATCTCAGAATGAATCTCTTAAAAAAAAAACAGTAAATGTGGCAGAAAAAGATGATCGCCTTGAATAATAATTTTTTACGAGGTTAATCACAAATATTTTTTTCCTGTTGGGGTGTCGTATTATAAAAATATGCTATTTTATAGATTCTTTAGCAGTTATTTAGTCAGCGAAATGCGAAAAAAAAATTGCAGATCCGTATTCCGTTTTTCACATTATCAAATTCGTCTCCGTCCAATCCAAAGACGATTGGAAATTCTTCGGGGAATTGGCCCAAACGGGGAAAGTGGTCCCCTCACAGCTTACAGAGTACCTCTAATTGGAGATAAACTAATCACAAACAGCTGCTTAGTCCAACTTATGATCGATTAATTCAGCTTTATATCGATATTATGTCAGTATCGATTCGTGACACCGTGGGAACGCAACGCACGCGTCTCTCTATCGACATGAGACGCCGATAGTGATTATCG
>JAQFYH010001168.1:0-10208 GCA_034694405.1 Scolopendrellopsis subnuda
ATGTTTTCCGGGTCTGAGACCCGGCTGGAAAATGTTTTCCGGGTCTGAGACCCGGCGAGACCCGGCACACTTTAAGCTCTGGATACAGTAAAAGAAAATTGATGATGAAATTTAATGTCAGTTCGTATATTAATCAATCCATGTTTTTATTCAAAGAAAATACTGCGATGTTTTGAAACTTAAACTCCTTTAAAAAGGGAAGGCTTCGTTTTATTGGAATTTTTAGTACTTACAAATTTTAAGTGCTTTCTGTAAACAAGGGATCAATTTAATGTGTTTCTCCCACTTTCCCCCTGGTTAGATCCGTTGTTAAGTTTTTGTTGCTAAAATATTTACCGATTCTTATCCGAGAAACTCTGTCATCAGCCAATCAGTTAAAGGACCACATTGGCTTTATAAAACTCTGAGTTTGTTAAAAGGATAATAAATAAATAAAATTACTTGCTGTAGATTGTCTGTATTAATTTTTTGTTGTTTCTGATATAATTTTAATTCATTTTACGCAATTCATCCTGTCAGGACGAGTTCAACCAATCAGAAGGTCATATTTTAAATTTTTCGTAAAATGAATTAAAATTATCCCAGAAACAACAAATAATTAATTTAGACAATCTACAGCAAGTAGTTTTTTAACAAACTCAGAGTGTTATAAAGCCAATGTGGTCCTTTAAGCTTCTTTGTAGAAATGTTGCATATACGGAATATCTTTAAAATTAAGTTACTGTATAGGCCTACCTGAATAGAATTTCGTGCTCTACCGGTACTAACTATTGGGTAATAGGG
The DNA here is from genome assembly GCA_034694405.1 of Scolopendrellopsis subnuda. Lineage (NCBI taxonomy): Eukaryota > Metazoa > Arthropoda > Symphyla > Scolopendrellidae > Scolopendrellopsis > Scolopendrellopsis subnuda. The sequence goes on from JAQFYH010001168.1 coordinate 784, forward strand.
TACAACTTACTCTGCAATATGAGCAACTGAACAATAATATAATTATACCTGCCAATTTGTGGGTTTTCCATAACCTTCAGTCATGCTGGCACCTTTTTATCAGGTATTTTTCGTGGCTCCAGTATAATCCGTTAACAACTGTGTTACACATTGCCTGCTTTTACCATGCTGCGAGTTGAAACGCTTTTTGTCTGCATGCAAATTCTTATTAAATTCCCGTAAAGCTTCTATCTGTTCTTACGAGCTCTTTGTCAACCGTGCGATAATGGATTCGATTCTCCATTTCCGTTTTTCGTAAATATAATTGACAATAAAATTGACTTCCAGTCAATTCTATTGTAATTTTCTCAAACATTGTTTTAAAAAAAAATGCTGTTTCACGCGTCCTTATTTCCCCTTATTTCGTTAAAATATAGGTGACAGGCATGAAGCGGTTCATACAAAAGCGTTAGATTAGACAGCATTTTCTCAGCAACGTTGTTTTAAATCGATTCATTCGTGTTCCACTTTCGAAATTTTATATAACGTTAAACACCGGAAATGTCATTTTCGTCCGGATCCAGAGAGTTTTATAAAGAATTATCTGGCTATAAAATAAGAGGGGATATTCCTACTTTGGTTGGCGTGGTATACAGAATTAGGGGTTGCAATCCCGGGATAGAAATCAATCCGTCAATTACGGGACGGAATTGGGGGCAATCCTGGGATTGCAACCCCTATTGGAAACATATTAAAGATTTAAATATAAATGGTGTTTCCATCGATGCATATTCAAATTTCAAACCCGTCGTTTCTCTAATTCGGGTAGAGGGAGCAGCAGTAATGATTCACATCGGGATCTCCCAGGGAGTGCCAAGGCGGATCAAAGACTTTGATGGAAAAAAAAATCGAATTCTGACCTCAACTTTCAAAACTATTGTACAATCCTATGTACAATTTAGACCTACCGATATCGGTAGTCGGAACTAATTACGACGCACAGAAGACCGCCCCTGGAACCTGGATTATTGTTGTTTCTGCACATTATACACGAACAGTCGATAATACCATTCATCAGATAATTTATTTTGACAGCATACAAGAATTATTTCTCATTGGGTAGAAATGTAGAAAAATAATGTAGACCAACCACTATCGTATCGACGTTGCAATAAACACATAGGAATGGGCAGTAAAATGATAAAAGGGCAGCAATATGGGTCTAGAGTAGGAGAAAAAAATTAATAAAGAAAACTATTCACAACTTCGTTTATCTCAAATAAGCACTCCAGCGGCCGTAAAGCACAATGGCCTTTAAAAGAGCATAGAGAGAAAGTTGTACTTCCGTATAATTCTTATCCTTGATGACAATAATGACCTAGATGTTTAATTTCATGTTATAAAAACGAGGAACTGGAGCATCTTCATCAATTATATAACGACAAACGACTTTTTTTTTTTGTATTTAAGCTTATTGTGATATGTTTATCGGTAATTGTCTACTCATCTGTTTTTCTGCTGAAATATGTGTTTTGTTGTGTCGGGCAACTCTTATCGATAATAAGTTTTTAGATGCGATTGTTTGGTAGAATCCTATAGTTTACGTGTCTCGCGCGTTCGCCGTTCCTGCGTAAGTATAGGAGTTATCGGCCCTTCGGGCCAGCGTTAAAAACCTGACCTTTCCTAAAAATAAACTAATTTTAAAGATAATAATAAATAAAAAACGAAATTTAAAAATAAGTGTTGGAAGGCAGGTCTAATTCCATTTGATCACCCATCTAACTAAGTTATTGAGCCGAGTCTGATTTGATTGGATTAAAAGGAGATAAACTGTCATCAGTTACGATTAAGTTTTACGCGCGAGTGTATTCGCTTCTGTATATAAGTTATGCAATTTAAAGTTGTATTTTATACAACTTACATGACAACACAATTAAAATATTTATAATGCTTATGCTGCTATATACGCTTGCTGGCGTATGATAATACCAGCAGCAGATACCATCAACCGTATATTCACAATACAAATCATAAAAATTTGTCCCGTACAGACAGTTATAATCCGTAAATAGCAGCAACAGAAAACAGCGGAAATGATATAATTCACATTTTCTGCATTGTTCGGAGTCGCGGGACTGTGTTGCGCGAGCATAAATTTCATATCATTGTTCATATGATTATTATGCATAGTGCAAAGTCTAAACCAGCACCATTTCTAAACTACCCACCATTCCATTGAATAGAGAATTGTATTCTTTTATATAACATTTGTTATATGTCTTTTTCCCCATTGTTGATAAAAATGAATAAAGGGAAAGCTTTATGCTTTATATCCAACAGCAACTTTATACCGTAGAGATGTAAAATTGGAGATATAGTTTTGGTGCTGTGTAACAATATTGCTATTCTTTTCGGTCGGCGCTCGTAATCTGTTCTTTTTTTATTATTATTCCTCTCACTGCTTTCACACCCGAATTGATATCGACCCGCCAGAATGTTTAATCTTTGAAGTTTTTCGCGCTTGTTTATGAATCAATATACAGAGACGAGATGTTGCTAGAAACTTTTGCAGGAAAATCTGTTACCAATTTGCTGAAAAGATTTCGTGTTCCATACATTATTTTACGGTGCTTGCAATAAGTTTGACGAAAAAAAACAGAGCTTTTCAGAGATGAACGCTGATAGACTAATTCATTTTTCCTCTTTTTATCAGTTTTTTTTTCTCTTTTCCCAACACCCGTTCACTTTGCATTTTGAATTAATACATTTTGGTCTGTTTGTGGACATCCCAGATAAGAATTTAAAACGTACATCTGCAAAATATCCCGCAGGTTGGTAGAAGAGAGGGATTCGAACCCAGGTCGACATAACGACTTGGCTATTACATCCTAGCAATTATTCTTAAATGTTCTGATATTTCAAGAGGAATTCAGGAATGAGATTACATCGTCGTTTTTCGCTGTATAATCAAGCTTATTATATAAGAGCAACGATAGAGAGAAAGTCAATTAAAATGAAGCGCAATTACGTAGAAATGAACCCTCATTAATTTTATTGTTCCTTATAAGAGCAGATTCCAAATGTTATAGTTTGAGTCAATATTCACTCTTTATACGGAATCAAATGCCAATAAAATGATCGGAATAATTATCTCTTTTTGCATCGATGGCGTTTTATATCCATGGTATTAAAAAATTGCTGGCCAAAAAAAAAACCTTGGCTCTTAAAAATGATTCAACTGATAATGACCTATAATCTACGAAGTTTATTTATAAACCAATTTTATTTATCACGGTATGTAGGCGAACGAAAGTGTTTTTTTTTAATTAAAGAGAAGATAAAGTATAATTCATATTAGATTATAAAAACTTTATAATTATTATTAAGAAAAACATTAGGAGCAATTCAAGGGCGGAGTCTTCCGTCTCCGAAAGGAAATAAAAAGAGGGAAGAATGACTGGGAGAAAAATAAGTCGTCCAATTAAAAGTCTTTAGTTGAATAGGTGGTGGATGTGCGTGCGGGGGGACAAAATAGCTCTCATAGTTATCCTCCAGTAGTTATAATCTCACAAGTTTACGCTCCACTGTGGCCTTCATATATCATCAGACATCTCTGTAGTTGTGGGTGTTCCACCAAGCGGGGTTTAGCGTTGCTGCTGCTGGCCAACGTTAGATAAGCGAAAATACCTTGTCAGAATGCGTTACAAATGTTCCATGTGGTGGAAATCCGCCCAATTCCTGTCGCGAACTGATACAGACGAGATACAGCAGTGTTTTTAATAGAAGAAGAAAGAAAAAAAAAGAGAGTTCGTTAGTGCAACAAAAAGAAGTCGTTTTTTTTTTTATTCTAAAAACCTTTTATCTGTTCTTTTTATCGCATGATTTTAAAATGCTGTTGTTATTGTGCGACGACTAAATTGCGTTTCTGCTGGTTGAAACATGGGTTTCTTTTGAAGCAGTTGATACATAGAAGAGTGTTTGTCGGGGATATGATGACAGTCGAACGAACTCGAAAGCCATTCCCATTATATATATTTTAAATGGGACAAAATCAAAACTTATGTCGTTTGTTTCGACATTGGAGGTTTCCCAAATTCCCATTATTGGGTAAGGCAGGATTAAAATGGAGACTGCATGTTGTCATTTTTGTGATTTGAGGAATCAGGTGACAATTATCATTTATCTGACTTGTGGCGCCATCAGTTGGGACAAAAGCGGTTCATTAGCCATGAAATCTTAGACCATGTTCAGAACTGAGAATGATCTATTGACTCTGCTATTGTCTGTAATACGTTTGTACATAACTTTGAGGTATAAATTATGGAGGCATACGGTATTCCTGTATTCATATGCCTCCCTACTACCCTATGTGATGTACGTTGGTTTTCTATTATCTGAGGTCAAGATATCACTTTCCGTTTGAACCAGGGTTCAATTCCAGAAAGAGAATTTAGGTTATATCAGATTATTTTTATCATTTATTATCGCGTTAACGTAATCATAAATCAAACCGGGAGAATGAGCTTCATTAATAAACATTATCTTTATTCTCTCATATTTATTTGCATAAGTAGAATCAGATATATAATTCATCTTATTTGAAATTAAAATTTATTTATTATGTGTAGCTCACCATGCAGCATTTTGAAATTTTGATAGATACAACGTTTTTGAAGGTTGAGACATTATCGTTACGAGTTATTTATTAGGTTTTGTGTTAGTCGAAAAGTTATTCAGTAGCGTAAACTAAATGAACAGGGTTTTATGAATATGATGAATAATTTCCAAGTCTTCCAATATCCACGGTTAAGTGCGCCACGTTATTGCTGGTCGCCAAATTTAATAGTTGCTTCCGACGAAATCTTTATTAAGAGCAATACAACACGTGTGGTCTTCCTTTTACTTCGTAATAGTTGCCCTTCGTTGGCGCCCAACGTGGGCGCCAACAACAATTTTGAAAAAAATAACGTATTATGATCGTCCAACACGTGTGGGCTCCTCGTAATTATTACTATACTTCGATAGACTTTTCTTCTCGCTTGAGTTGCTGAGCTACAGAACAGCACGTCGTGACAAAATAAAAACAACCCGCGACCCATTACACACTTTCCTTCTTCTTCTGCCCGACTGACTCCATCATCCAAAGGGAAAGAAAGTGACTCGCATTTATATGATAAATTCACACAGATTTTTGTATCAGCTGCAGCAAATAATATTCCCCGCTGCATGGAAAACTCTGTGCATACAGGGTGACTTAAAGTTTGGTCCTATCTTCGCAAAGTTCGTTGGCGACAGAATTGCCAGAGTCCCCACTCTGTAAATTGTGCTGATGTCAGAATTTTCGAATAAGGTAAACTTGCTATAGCTTATGACTTTATGAGGTATATAATTTATTAATTTTATATTCGTGGACATTCCATTTTCAGCATATAGACGTCGATTTTTGCAACCTTCGCGTATTCTTCGAAATGCAGTTCGATTTACCTGTCAAAAACTTTCTGTAGGTTGTGTTTCTTGTCATATGTGAAGTTTAAACGGCATTGCAAAGTGTTGCACTTTCCTGCTATTCGAAATCCGTATGGGTATAACTTAAATTCAGTGTACCGACTGAATTCAGTTGGTCCAGGCTTTTAGCACCCCGCATACACTTCGCTGGGTAGCCCTCTCTGTCTGCATCTTACATATTCCTCTTCTTCTTTTTTGAAGTTTTATCTCCGTACACCGTAACGATATTGCTTGGTTTTTTTTTTATATTACTCGTATTTTTTTTTCCTTCTGACTATTATGTGAGTTGGGCTTCGAGGTATTATATTATATGCTGGAGCATGCTCCTTCTCTTCAATATATACGATAAATTTATTATCAGTTTTTGGAAATCCATTGTGTCGAGACATAAAAGCTGAAATATCAGTAAATCTTTTCCGTTCATAATATTTATATGCTGCAGGCTGCACTTAGAGTAAACTTGGTATATACGACTCCAGATAAATCCATTTTTAGAATCAACAAAATAATAAAGCGTATACTCTTCAGATTGCATTATTATAATGTAACTTTGATCTTTAGAGGAGATATGCTCCGCGCTACGTACAGTATAATACAGCCTGCAGTCAGCAAGCGGGGGAAATAAATTACAGTATGGTTTTATTTTCGTTTTAAAAATACATAAATTTTATTTATTCGCATAGATACAGGCTCCTAAAAAATAAATTGATGGGTATAGCCCAGCTATACATATTAAATTACTTTTGTACTAACGAGTACCGGTAAGTTATACCGTAGTACAAAAGCATTTAATGGTACAGTACTATAGTCACAAACTGAAATAACTAAAGAGCAATATTTTATTATAACTGAATAAATTATTTTATTATCTGAACATAATGATATTTTTGTTTAAAAATAGCAATTCGTCACGTGATGTGCACTATTTTGTACACGCAGAAATTTTTAAAGACCGATTATACCAGATACCGGTACTCTTATTTATATAAAATCGGCTCATTTTCGATGAACGACTGAACACCATTTTGATGTGGGACTTTTAGAGCTTCCTGTACCATTAATAATCTCTTCGTATTGTTTTCAACATGTTTTATTAGAGTTAATCATCCGGCAAGAAGGTTTTTTTTTAAGAACCAAAGTCATTGTTTTCGTCGAATTTATATGCGATGTGTTTCTTAATTATTCCTAGAATGCATCATCCTATCAACAAAGATATTTTTCTATTTATATTCGCATTTTATAGTTTCGCTGATTCCCAGTCAAGACATTTAAAAACAAAAGAACAATAACGAAAAAGCAAATCCTTAAAACATAAAATCCTCACATAACAATAAGTACATTTTTTTAACAATGGTTTTTTTTTCTTCATCTTTTTTTTTCTTTTTCTTCCTTTTGTTTTATATATGTACCGAGTATTTACAGTGGCGTAGTGGGTCTTAACAAAGGGGAGAGGACATCTCGAGTATTCTTAAGGAGAATCTTGAGAGATGGAAGTCCAAAATCAAATAATAGTTTGAAAATTCGATTATTATAATGATCAGATTCTAAATTAGTTTTGATGCACATCGAACCTCAGAGTCTCTCTATCGATACGCCACTGTGTATATTTTATGGAAAGCCCATATACGTGAGCTTCAATACCGCAGAGAGAGAGAGAGAGTGGGAAATGTTATAAACAGCTTATGCATGCAATGTGGTTTTCTCTTGATTTATGCTGACAACACACAGTCAGCAGCAGCCGGCAATACAAGTTATACAACCCACAGGGAACAAATTTGCAAGAATAATAAAAGTCCAAAGATACAGGGAACAAAACATTTTAAACAAAAAAACATATACATTTTATTAGCAAAATATGTTTTTTAATCCAGTGATGACACCGTTTGCCAGATGCGCGGTTCTTAATATATTTTTGTTTCTGGGAATTTTATGATAAACAGCAGCATTTTGTACAAACAAAGAGTCCTCCCATAATGGATTAAAATCTTCTGTTTCCGCTATATTCTCCAATTAAAAATGACAGCAGCAGAAAGCTGGATAAAATTATGTAAAGCAGATTGCCTTTCGTGTTGTTGTGATACGGAGAAAGCTTCACTTATTTATAAGGCTGAGGATAACAATCGACACGAGCGTTAAACAACCAAAACACACTTCATGTTTTCCGGAAAGATTGCATTCTCAGTCTATACACTCTAAAGTGTCTTCGCGGTATAAATTGTTATCAGCAAATCTTCTGAGGTTGAACTTTCTTTCTGATCCAATATTATTGCAGAATAATAAACGATGCTGTTCAATGAACTCATGATGATGTTCAAGTGTAAATATATAAATATAAAAAACTTACAAATATTTATATTTTCTCTTTTCAGCTTCGTGCGAACTCGAGAACATGAGTGCACCGCCAACAGCACCAAATAACCGCTTGACTACGTCTTCTTACGAATCCAGCAGCAGACTCTCCAGGCATCCACACCAACACATTTCCAAACACCGCCAGCAGCCGACAGACCGCTGCGGTGTCAGATTCACAGCCGGGGTTCAGTCTGTTTCGAATCCAGCATCATCAAACACATGGTGCGAGCCAACTGCAACGCCTAGTATTCCCATTGTGCCTCAATTAAGTAGCAACGTGTCCTATTCGAACCAGTGTCGATGTCTACCAACCAAGGACTCCAAAATATTAGCTGTCCATCATTTCGGCAACACTACCATCAAGGATTCCAAAATTTTAACCGCCCATCATTTCGGCAACGCTGTTGCCCCAAACAACGATTCCAAAGTATTCACCGCCCACCACTTAGGCAACACTCTTCAAACCAAGGATTCCAAGATATTAACCGCTAATAATTATTTTGGCAACACCCTCCAAAACAACGATTCCAAAATGTTAACTGGCCACCATTTTGGCAACACCAATAAACTTTCGCATCCCGAAATATACTCTCGTCCGCAACCGGAACAGCAAATTCAGGAACGCTACACTCTAAGTCAGCCGAATCTTACCTCCGGAGGTTTCATGACCACTTCCGGTGGAAATCCCTCCGTTCGACAGGACGTGACGTTGATGTACCCGCAGGAGCAGTGTTTCCAGCGCATGCTCTATCCTCAGGAACGCCTCGTGACATATCCCAGGCCAACGCAGAATGGACAGATAGCAAGAAGTCAAGATTTCTCCAACGCTGCTGGACAGTATTTCAACGTCACTGTGTCGACGACAGTTACTATGTTAGGACTTGATTTCAATGATCCAAGTCTCGCCTACCAAAGATTTGACTGAAACTGATCAACACACGCATATAGGCCATCTTAAAAATATATTCGGACACCAAAATGAAGGTCAAAAATTGCGTGTTATAATCATTATTTTAGTGCTCCTATAAAATAACCAAATTTCCCATTTTTGTGATAACTTAGAAATGAGTGTATTCTGTGTATGAGGTCCACGAAAGGGTTACTAACGTTGTTTGTACGATAGTTTTTAATTTTTAGATCGGGAATGGTTGTAACAGTCATGTTTTCCTTATTTTTTTTAAATATTTTTGGAATAATAACCGATAAAAGCAGCCCACAATTACTTGAATTTATTTTTAGTTTTTCTTTTCAACCCGACACACGAAAGCACATAAATTGCCCGTGAATAAATAAACCTACTCACTTTTTATACTCTTTTATGAATTATTAATATTTTCCCTATTCAAAACAATTCCTTTTCACCGAAGGCACTTTCATTAAAATATCCGCGAGAACGCATTCTGGCGAATTTTTTTTCACCGTTGGATTTTTTTTTTCTGCCACATTAAATGTGAATGGTTTTTCATGCAACCTCTTCTGAGAAATGGATTTTTTTTTTAGAAAAATCATAAAAAAAATAGAGGGAGTTTTTCTGTCGAGGGGGGGGGGGGGTTATAACTTATTTTCACCATTTTACAAAAATATTAAAA